>JAODAL010037366.1:0-40483 GCA_025379985.1 Phyllomedusa bahiana
AATTTTTCTGACATCCCCACAGATCCTCCTCCCCTCAGCATCACTGTACAGTAAAAATCCCCAATACAAATTTACTTTTTTTCAGAACTTCTAAAACCTTTCATAGGGACAAACCCCTAAACGTCACCAAATAATCCCCCGAACATGGAGCAAATCTACCAGACAATTTTGTGACTAAAAACACTCCTAAAAAACCAAGACCCAAAACTATTACTATTTAAAGTATCAAATAACCTGCAACACTGACCGAAACGCAACCCCCACATGTGACCCGTGTACACACTGTTTTACATATACCACCCCCATACGGGGCCATATTGGTAATACTAGTTGTAGGGAAACTCTGCAACATATAAGTGATTCCCCTGCGTTACATTTAGTGACTCACCGGAGGTCTTTTCTGATCAGCATCGTTCATTTTTTCCCCCAGGATGTGGGGGCCGCACTAAAGGGGCCCCGGGGAGTGGGGCGCCCCTAAAGGGCCCCAGATGTGGGGGCCCCAGAAGGGGGCCCCAGGGAGGGGGGGGCCCCATAAAACCCCCAGGGAGTGGGGCCCCCCAAAAGGTCCCGGGATTTGTGGGCCCACTGAAGGCCCCCAGGGATGTGGGGCCCAAACTGAAGGCCCGGGGTTTTGCGGACCCTCCAAGGCCCAAGTTTGCGGGTCCCCAAAATCCCAGGGGGCCTTGAGCGGGGTCCACAAATCCCAAGGACCTTGATGGCCCCCTCACGGATTTGGGGAGCCCCCCCGGGCTGAGGAGGGGACCCTTGAATGAGCCCCAAAAAGGGGGGGAGGTAGGAAATTTGAGGGGCCCCCCACTCAATTCCTCCATTGGGGCCCCACTCAATTTCTTTCTCCAACAGGGGGCCTAATACCGGCTACCTACCTAAAAGGGGCTCTAAAAAACAAACGACCTGAAAAAAGGGGTAATTATTATATTGGGGCACTGGGGAGGGGGATTTGTAATAGGGGGTTTAGATCCCGGTGAATTTATGATAAGGGGAGATCTCGGTTGTTTTGTGTTTGAATTCTGCAGGGACGAGTCATGCCGGGAGAAGTCCTCAGGTGACCTGGACCGAGGAGAAGAAAGGGAACGGAACGACTTTATCAGATGTCCCCCGTGAGTTATAAATGAAACTCACTGTAATCACAATCCCACTAGGGCCACATGTGGGAAAACTGGGGGCAAAAAAGTGAGTTTTAGACCTTGACATTTTTTTTTCATACATGCCCCCCTATATTGTCTTTTTATGTGGTAATATTGGTGTTATTGTATTGGATTATATTCGTAACGTATTGGGGGCATTATTTGATCTCTATAGTGGAATATGTGGAGATGATGTTGGGGTTTTATTTGTTTGTATATTGTTGTTGTTTTTTTGGGTAATATCGGCCTTAGTCACTGGTTTAGTCAGAACATTATAGTGGTAATTTTTATCCCTACATATGATATGTGGCGGATTGTATTAATTGGTGTTTTATTTGTTAATTGGGTTTTGTGTGCGGGTTTTGGTCAGAAATCCGTGGTGAATGTGGAATTTGCGGGGCCTTGTATACCAAATTAGATAAACTGTATGCTGGAAAATTTCAGCAAGAACTCAGCCCAAAGACAAGGCCATTGCATCTCTTTTTTTTTCTGGGGTTGGATTGTAATTGGTTGGTGGGGCGGACAATTGGGGTTTAAGGGGGCGGAATTAACAGGGGGGCCCCGGCGCTTTTTGCTGTGGGGGCCCGAAATTTCTGATGGTGGCCCGCCCGCTCTGGCCCCTTTCGGGCACTTCTGCTCCCCCGTGCTGCCGCCCCTTCTGGGGCTCCCCGGGATAGGGGCCTGTATGTGACGCAAGCGCTGCCTACGTCCCATTAGAGGCCCCGCCGCAGGTTTTTTGGGCCCAACGCCTGAAACCTGCCAAGTGTAAGCGGGGGCAGAGCGCTGGCACCCTTTCTCCGCTGACACCGCGCAGCCCCGGAGTTGAGGCATTGCCCCCCACTTCCGGGGGCCGTCTCTAGCGCTCGGACGGAGGCCCCGGGGGTTAGAGACCAGATGTGGGGACCGGGGGTTCGGGGGCGGCGGCACTGCCTCTGGGGGCCCCCAGGGGGCTCGGGCCCCCCGGGGGATTTACCCATCCCCCGCGGCCCTCCCCACCTGTCTTTGGTTCCTCTACCCCCTAAACATCCTTGGAGTTCATCATCATCCAATGGGGGGCATTTTCTTCAATGAACGTAATCAAAATGTGATGGACCAAAAAGGGCTTCCCTTCCACGCGATTCAGGGATCAAAACCCTTGTGAATTTTTTCCATTAAGTTCCTTTTTAAGATCACAAGTTTTTCAAAATACTGAAACTTGAAGAGCTAGACATGCTCAAAGTTAAAAAAGATGAAAACGCGTTTTTCTTCATTTTTAAAAAAAAAATTTCAAAGAAATTTTAGTTCATCCTAAAATTTCTACCCCAAAACCAAAAAATCCCTAACTTTTTTTGGTATTTTATCCCATTAAAGGGGTTGTCCTTACTACAATGTTGCTTTTTATGTTTAAAGATCTTGCAAAAAATAAGTCACTTTGCAATATAGTCCATTAAGGCCATGTTCACACGGCTTAAAAGGGCCCCTTTTTTGGGTCCGATTACCGCCGAAAGTGCGCCAATTACGGGCCGAAAACGGCCCATTCTTTAAACGGTAATTCACAGTTCAAGTCCCAATGGGCCCCGGGGCGAAGTGCCGGCCCCCCGCTCACTCCCCCGCTCCCCCGCCCCCCCCCGTCCACACGGCGTAATTGCGGGGCGTAATTACGTCCCGCAATTAAGCCGTGTGAACATAGCCTAAGAGTTTCCTACTTATTCCTAGATATCCCCTCTTGTATGGGCTGCATCAGCTCCTCAGGTCGCTATAGCTACAGACCTGTTCAATCTCTCTTTGATAGGCGCCAGTGCTGGTTGCAAATTATTTAAAAGGGACCTGGCTTCCTACTGCACCCTAGTAGAAGCCAGTAAACATGCCCCTGAATTCAAAGTGAAACCAAGAAAACAGGACTGAGGTAAGATGAATCAAGGTAGTGAGACAACCCCTTTAAGCTTTTGCTTTGTTGTTTGCGTTCTAGGCTTTCTTGGATTTCTCTTCAAACCTTCAGCTTTTGATTGACATTCCTTACATGTATAGCACAATTTACATTTTCCTACAATAAATATGTCATTTTTAGAATCTACGACCTCGGGCTGTACCTCATCAGAACTGTATTTACCTGACTTACATGATGGTTTTGTTTACATTATTTATAGTCGTGCTTATTATGGGACAAGGTATTTGGGAATGGGGCTAAAGCGAGTGATATGTTCATGATGTTTACATGGTTATGGTGCTCCCCAGTAAATACTGAGCCATGAAAACCACTGTCCCAAAGTCCCTGGCCATAATGATAAAATTATGGGAATATCATTAATTACACAAACTCCTCCGTAATCCTGATACAAAGGGAAAAGGAATATTAAAATTTAGTTCATCCATCTGCTGATCAGTGTTCATTTTTTTTCAGAATATTCATACAGATTAACTTAAAGGAAGTTCCGATTTTTTGAACTAGCAATGCTTTACCCAATGACAGATGCTTCCTCATTATTTTCATTACTGCATCCAATCTTTTGTAACATATGTAGTTCCTTCTTTTAAGGACAAGTATGCTTTGTGGTATTACCACAGAACACATCAGGGTTTGGGTACATTGCCTATTTGGCAACAGTTTAGATGGCTGAAAAATGTTTCATTGTGTTTACATAGTTTGTCTTAAATTCAATAACTCTCAAGACTTTAATATTGATGGCCTATCCTTTTATCACCAATATTTGATAAGTGTTGGTCCAGCTCCTGACATCCCTGCCAGTCATATAATTAGCTGAAGGACCAAGATGCATGCTTTTTGTTCAGGTACAGCTTCATTGTAGCTGAGTCTTAAAGGGGTTGACTCACTACATCGATTTATCTTACATCAGTCCTGTTTTCTCAGTTTCATTTTCTCATGGGCGTGTTTACCAGCTTTCTTTCTACTATTGGCCTGCAGTGACGAGCTGCTGAGGATACCAGGTCTGTAGCTATGGCGAACAGTGCTGGCAGCCTATCAGGAGAGATCGAACAGGTCTGTAACTATAGCGACCAGCACTGGCAGCCTATCAGGAGAGATTGAACAGGTCTGTAGCTATAGCGACCTGAGGAGCTGATGCAGCCCATACAAGAGAGGGTATTTCAGAATAGGTAGGACACTGTTAATGGACACATATTGCAAAGTGACTTGTTTTTGCAAGATCTTTAACATAAAAAGCAATCCTTGTAGTGAGACAACTCCTTTAATAGTAGCTGAGACTATAATAGTATTCAGGTATGCAGACTTGATGCCTATTGAAAGTCTTCAGTACAAAGTAAAACTCCTTAATATATAGTAATTAAATATTTCAATAGTTTCTCAATTACTGGCTTAAAATATGATATTTACTGTATAGCTTGTTGGCAAGGGATACGACCTGTAGTTTAGTTTTACCTTTCTGGTCAGGCATGCTCAGTTCCAGAACTAGGAGTTACAGAAGGGTGAGCTATGTGTCTATGAAACAGGAGATGATTGGATGGTCTATAACTATAAGATATGTAGCAGGGTGAGCTATGTGTCTATGTAACAGGAGACTATTGGACAAGCTGTAACTATAATATAATATTTAATATACTAATAGTATATAATATAACTATAACATATGCAGGAGAAATGTTTCTCATTAGCCAGAGGAATACAGCATGAGAACATCTTGGAATAGATGCATGATGTGAACTGTGGTCTGTTACCCAATGGCTGCTGCTCAAATCAAACCCAAGCTTTATGTGATGAGAAAAAACACATAGGGAGCAACAACATAACCCAAAAAAGTAATCATACATGTTTAGGATGTAAGATTAGTACAATACTGTTGCTCCGACGTGCCCAACTGCATACTGATTAGCCGGATCATTGGCGTAGTAACCAGAAGCCGCGCACATGATTTAAGGCGTGCAGCGCACAGTATCATTGAACGGCACAACAGAGATTTTTTCAGGATGCAGTGAGGCATACGCTCGTGCATCATTACCACCATCAGCATCTCACTTTTGGTAAGACCTGATTTTTAGGCATATGTGTTTACTCTTGCCACATTGCTCAGATGTCATTGTTACTTCTATACTCATATATTTCCTCACCCTCTGTTTAATTTAGGGCTTCCAACCTCTCCCCCGATGAGTTAGCGGAAGCTAATGAAACATGTTGAGACTAAAAGTGATGGGATCTTGGATATTGACTGATGTTGATAGATCATAACAGGGACCAGATTTAAGTAGGGCCAGGTTCTGGACGGGTCGCCCTTATTGGGGCAGTTGCTCTGTATTACAGGCTTTAGGTGATTTTTAGCATTCCATACAGGGATATAATAGGGAATGTTCTTCCATAATTGCCCCAATGTCCCTTTGCAATTTTCCCCCATTGGTATAGCTGATAGTATGTTTCTTTGCTCGGTAAACCCTGTGTTCTTTTTATTTGATCATAGGTGACCTCTGTAAATTGCAGCTGGACACCTATGTTGATCTCGCTCTGTGACTATCATCTCTTAGTTTTGGATTTTTCTTTTCTTTTTCTAGTGTTTGGGGGATAATTCTCTCTCTTTTTAACTATTTAAATAAAGGTTAATTTTTATTTACATTTACCGTCCAAAGAGTTTGTACTATATAAATGTGGGTGTGGATTTGTATCCCTGACATTGCTTTCTTCAGGATAACTATAAGGTTTAATGACACTGCAGCTATCTTTCAAGATTTTTAAATGAATGCCAGATTATCCCTTTAAGGCTGGATTCACATGTTGAAATTTTGTTGAATTTTTTTTGTACTGCAGCAGAACCACTGCACCTGAAAATTTTTAATTGTTTACTCAAATTTGCAGACTCAAAAATGTGCAGCCATGTAGTCCTACCCTTATAAGCCTACAACTGAACACTACTTGCATCTTGGGGGACTCCACATATGTCTAATAGCACTGTATTTCTTTCTTTCCTGACTTGGCACATGTGTTAATCTTTGCACGATCCGTGTAACAAGCCCGGTTTGAATGCACAGAAATTGTGTTTTTGTTAGTGGGTTTTGTTGGTCATGATAGGGAAATGACCTGAAAAATAATTTTGCATCAATAATAAATTTGATCTGTTAATCATTGACCATTTTAACATTTACACTGGGCAATTATCATCGCACATGTCTAGAATCACTCTGATTCTAATGATAATCACTGTATGTAAATGGTCCTTTAGATTAAATCTCTGTTCAACTGAGTGTTGGAAAGCTTAAAACCTCTTCTCAGAAATGGCCATATCGAAACTAATGGCACTTCTCAAATCTTTTACATAAATAAGCGTAAAAAGATAAATTCCGACCCATTTGAACACACCCTGACAGTAGCGTGAACATATGTTTTTTTCAGCTGCCGTTAATGTACAGTGGGGAAAAAAAGTATTTGGTCTGATAGCCACCAATTGTGCAAGTTCTCCCACTTAACAAGAGGAGAGAGGCCTGAAATTGACATCATAGGTCGACCTCAACTATGAGAGACAAAATGAGAAAACAAATCCAGAAAATCATTGTCTGATTTGGAAAGAATTTATTTGCAAATTATGGTGGAAAATAAGTATTTGTTCAATAACAAAAGTTCATCTCAGTACTTTGTTATATATCCTTTGTTGGCAACAACAGAGGTCAAACGTTTTCTTGAAGTCTTCACAAGGTTGGCACACACTGTTGCTGGTATGTTGGCCCATTCCTCCATGCAGATCTCCTCCAGAGCAGTGATGTTTTGGGGCTGTCGCGGGGCAACACGGACTTTCAACTCCCTCCAATGTTTTTCTATGCGGTTGAGATCTGGAGACTGGCTAGACCACTCCAGGACCTTGAAATGCTTCTTATGAAGCCACTTCTTCATTGTCCTGGCGGTGTGCTTGGGATCATTGTCATGCTGCAAGACCCAGCCACGTTTCAATGTCCTTGCTGATATGGAAGGAGGTTTGCTCTCAAAATCCCACGATATGTGGCCCCATTCATTCTTTCATGTACACAGATCAGTCATCCTGCAGAGAAACAGCCCCAAAGCATGATGTTGCCCCCCCCCATGCTTCACAGTAAGTCTGGTGTTCTTTGGATGCAACTCAACATTCTCTCTCCTCCAAACACGACGAGTTGTGTTTCTACCAAACGGTTCTTACGTGAGGTTTTCCTTACTTGACCAATATTACATTCTCCCAAATATCTTTCTGGTTCATCAAACTCTCTCTAGCAAACTCTGAGGTGGCCTAGGACATGTATGGCTAAAGCATTGGAAATATCTAGGCATACATGCCAGGAGATCTGAGTCCCTGGCAGCCGTAAGTGTGTTACATGATGGTAGCCTGTTGCTTTCGTCTAGGTCACAGCTCTATGCAGGTCATTTCATAGTTTTTGTGGCTCATATTTGACCCCACGGGGTGGAGATCTTGCGTGGAGCCCAAGATGGAGGGTGAGTTGTAAGTGGTCAGGGTATGTCTATCCATTTCCTTACCTTTATTGCTCCCACAGTTGATTTCTTCAAATCCAAGCTGCGCGTGCATAGTGCTGATTCAGTCTTACCAGCCTGGGGCCAGGGCTTATTTTTGTTTTCTGGTGTCCTGCGACAGCTACTTTGGTCTTCACACATCAGTGTGAGTTTGGAGTGTGATGTTAGAGGGTGCGGACTGGGGTCTTTTATACTGGATAACAAGTTTCTATATTCACGGTGCCGTTATAACGGGTGAGGATGTTGGGATCAGACGGTGCCTATTATATGATGTTACTGAGTTCAGTAGGGGTAGTTGCATGTGTTCTTGCTGGGTCGCGGTGGGGTCCACTTTTGTAGGTGGAATAAAATGTTGGGGGTTAGTATTGGAGGGAATTTTTCGCTGTTATCTCGGGGTTGGCGGACGGGTGGGGGGGAGAGGAATGGGGGGCCTATAGGGATGAATTGGTGATTATCGTGTGGCTCGATAAAGTGGTGAGGGATTAGTATGGCCAGGAGAGCTGAGGGGGGATGATGAGAGAAGTTGTCTAGTTAGTAGTGGGGGGCACAACTGGATCGGGTTGGACTGGACGGACTGCATCTGCCTGCCTGTAGAATCACATCTTATGGACCCCTCCGGTCGGTCCAAACGGGTCGCACCATGCGAATCGGATTACATTCGCCTACGATATACCTCCCTTGAACTAGCATGCTAATCTTCAATATCTCTCTCATCATCCTTGACCTACATTGCATTCATGGCATTACATCCACCACTCTACGGCTAACTGCCTAAACCAAAGTACATCAAAAATATCATAGTAATGCTATTGCCTCTACGCATTATACTCGGTCCTTCTCCTAGAATTGTCTTGTAGTTGACAATGAACAATGCCACTCCTTCTTCTCTAGACGCAAAGTAGAAACATGGGGCCTCGACTGATTGGTGCGGTTTTTATTGGGGTTAGCCGTCGGTTTCCTATCGTAAATAAAATATTTTTGGAAACATGCTTTCTACTATAACTCTAGGTTGTGCTGTTCCTCTGTTTTCCCTACCTAGAAATGTAATTTACTGAATCGATGAAAAATTACTAGCTGGCGGTAAGTCCTGCACAATTACTGATATAAAATGCACGCGTGCTAGGTCGTGGGCAACTTGGTGATCTGTGCCTGGTTATAGCAGATGGGCTGGTATATACAATCTCTGTCTGTTCGTCTGTTTGTCTGTAGTTTGCGTGAATTACCGGGTTGTATCATATAATTCTCTGTGGGGAGTTACGTGAAGTGTGGCGGCAGTTTCGGGGATGAAGTGGGGTTGGCTGTGGGTGCTCTGGGTTTGTGGGTGTGGGGGTTTTTTTTTGGTGGGGGGTGGGTGGGATTACAGAGGCTTGAGTTATAGTGGTGATTAATGTTCTATTCAGATTAGGGTGTGAGGGGTTTTTTGATATGGTTGGTACACTTCTTTGAGAGTGTATGATAAACTTATCGGACATGAGTTCCTCATTGCAGTTATCCCGTGGTGTCATGCAGTAGTTTTGCCTAGGAATTTTTCACTTACAGTATGGCGTGACTAGTGTGTTTGCTCCAAGGGCAATGGGGCTTTTACCTGGGCTCTTGTCACAGGCGGATGCTTGTTGGAGCTGTTTATTCATAGCAATGGATCATTTTAGTGCTTTCTCATATTATTTGGTTTGGGAAATCGTGCTAGTGTTTTGGATTTTGGGCGTTGGTGGGCATCTAGTGGGTCGGAGAGGAAATCAGTCCAAAGACAGATTGATGTGGTGAAAGAGAGCCCTTTGGACATATCAGGTAATATCTACAGAATTAGATGCAAATATAGTCACCCACACCTATAAGGCTTTTCCCGGGTGGGGTATGTTGATATTACTTTATATAGGGAGGATTTCAGACGGTGAGTGGTTTCGGTAGAGCTGCAATAAATACGGGGGACGGGTTGGGCGGAGGGGGGGACTGACTGGATGATATTTGGGTGAGGGTTTGGGGCGAAGCAAGTCAAAGTATTATCACAAAGCGCCGCATATGATTACAAAATAGTTTGTTAATACTGCCGGCGCTCCCTGGTCGGGTGGGTACATGAGAATGAACGAGCATATGAGAAGATAGGTAGTACTTGTGTAGACTTTAGGGCAGGGGTCGTCGTGGATTGGTCTAAGTGGGGCTAGCAGTGTAAAATCAAATTGGAGGGAGGGGGGGGGGTGAGATGTCACGTTTTCAGCCGGTTATATGATAGTAGAGAGGGGGCTGAGGATAGGTAGTGTTGTGCAGCGTTGGGGGGTAGTGGGCATGTGTAGTCATTGGGCGATGGGTGGGCCAGGCCAGAGGTCAACATGGTTTCTACACCTCTTCCTATTGATCATTTGCGGCCCGATTCACCATTCATTCAGTTAGTGCAATCCCTGACTTAGAGTGTTGAAGGCGGGAAGGTTTCACTGCGCGTTTATTTAATGCATGATATTTGCTGTTTTTTGTGAGGTGATTGGGTCTGTGGTTGGCCCACCGACGTCTTGTATTTTGGGCTGTGGTCTATTTCAGTTTTATGGACAGAGGTTAAGAAGGAGCATGTATTTAGGTGGTGGTAATTTTAAGGGTGTTTGACATATTTACTGTCTTCTTGGGATGGTTGTTGAACTCCTATAAGACATTACATATGCCTGTGGCTGTTGTGGTTTGTTCGTTTGGGGCATAGTTTGGGGACTTGGTGTGGACATGGGCCAGGGGGCGGACGGGAGGTGTGATGGGTTTTTGGGGGGGGAAGGGGTGTTTTTATTTAATATTAATATTTATTGACAAAACTGGATTTCCCTGTCTGATGTCTGGTTCGTGCCGGTGTCTGTACAGGCTTGGTTTGGTGTCGGATGCCACATGGGTGTCTGGGGGTTAGGGTCTGGGTTAGTGATTCGGAGGATATTTAGAGTTGGGGTTGTGTTAGATGTGGTTACGTGTTTGGCGGGTCTGTAAGGGTGACTGGTCTAGTGTTTAATCCATATTATTGATAGTTTTTACTGTCGGTTTGTATTAATAATAAATATGGGATGCGTTCGGTTTATGGCGGTGGTGTCAGTAGTTGTGGACAAGCTACAGGTACTTTTCAGGTATGTGCGACATTATTGGAGATCTTGATTAGAGGGGGATTCTGGACGTGTATAGGGACAGGGTATCTGAGTTGATGACATTGACAATCTATCGTGTTCACGGCATGCGGTTAGTGGCGCTTCTGGTTCCTCGCGGGACCAAGTGTAACGGGGCGGGTTTTTGAGGGAATGTTATGGGAGGCATGACGCTGATTGTTTTGGAGGGTTTGTTTGTAGGGAATTTTAAGCTTCTGTTTGGAGCTACTATGGGGGTAGGAGTGGGATGTATATCTGGGCGAGGGTAGCACAGCTCACACAGATGGGCATGACCGTTTGAATCACCCATCCTACTTTGACAACGGGAGGTTTTTTCCTTACTGCCTCTCCTCGTTACTGACACTCTTTGGGCGGCCTTTAAAAGCAATATATGTATGAGTCTCATTTCTTCTTTTGGAACAGATAAGTGCCTGACGGGGATAGCTGGATTCTTTCAACAGAAGTTTATGTCTTACCTTCTGGGCAAGCGCAGACCATAAATCCTCTGTGTGTCTATGGGCAAGCCAAGGATGACCATTGGTTTTAGATCCAAATATAACGCGGTTTTGCACTTTTCGGGCACGACCCATCCGATACGGGAGAAGGATGAGAGTGAAGGTAAAAAATATTTAAAACCGTATATGGCTTCTTGTGCGCTGCGAAAGTAGGTGTTCCGACATTCGGTCAGTTTTCCTTATATTGCACAGTCGTACCCCTGTTTTCCTATGATATCGAGGACCCCTGGGCTTTATCCGCAATCCTCAGGGAAAATCTCCTAGACCCTTTTTATTAAATAGGATCGCCTGATGTCACAGCCTCATGATGACAACGGCAGTCCTGCATACAGCTGCAGACAAAAGTTATGGCCGCAAGGTGCGACATAACAGTAGGCGTATCTACCGGCGCAGCAGGGAGCTGGTAAGCAATTGCCTCGGCAGGACCCTGCACATTTAGGGGGCACTGGGACAGCCTGCTATGAGTGGTGTCGCCGATACCCCACGGTCCATACGTGCCGCCTACTGGCGCGCCCGGACGGCAGTAGTATACTTAACAGTTCATGCTGGAAGGGCGTGGGAAGCCTGCGGGGCCCGCCGCAGTACGTACACTCTGATCACGCCCGGGCCCCACGGAACCGTGCGTTCACGACTAAGATCCGCGCTGCGCGGTAGTAGCAGGACGGGTAGCGCCTCCGTTCGCGACCGCTTTATCGCACTTTCTTTCCCCTGCCAGGTTGCGCCGGGGTCTAAGTCCGAGTAACTTCAGCGCGCTATACAAACAAATTCAATAAGGTGTAACGTGACACTCCATCACATCTCAAGCCGCCGGGGCCCTGCGACTATCGAGAGCAGATCGGCCAGCAATGGATTAATCTTTTATCAAAGCGACCATATACAGATACCCGAAGCAGCAGACAGATCCGGATAGCAGACGCGCAGCTCTTCAGCGGGAGCGGTACCAAGTGGCAGTGAGTATGGATTGATGGCGCTTATGTGTAATCTACCCCATATGCATGACAATAGACCCACCTATTGCACTTGCCCTATGAGACCACCTTTGCTGGCCTAGTCGCCCCGCCTTTGGCACTGCCTTTTGACCCCCCATATTGCCTGCATAGAGCCCCCACTTCTGCCTGACTTTTTTACCCCTCATATGCACATTGCCTTTACCCAACCATATGCCTGCCGTTTTCACCACTGTGGCCAGGAAGTGTGACACCCCTTTTGCCTCCGATCGTGGCCCCCCTGATGCTCTGACGTGTCCCACCCCTTATGCCTGGTACTCGCTTTGCCCAGACCACCATAGGCCCTGCCAGTGTGCAGCCCTGTGGCACGGCCGTGAGCCACCTGATGCCTCTGCCCGTTGAGCCACACCTGTTGACCTGCCGTCGCTACCCTCCTGTCGGCACTGCCGATTCTGCCCCCCTGTTGCCGGCACCTCTTGAACCATTTGGCACGGCATATACCCACCTTAATGCCTGCCGTTTTAGCCCCTAGGACCTGAAAAAAATATAGCCCCAAGTATGCCTGATAGTAGACCTCCCCCATATTGCCTACCGTTACTCCCCCTTATTGGCCTGCGCTATATTGACCCCTATTTGCTGCCAGTTTAGCCCCCTTTGGCTGCCGTATACGCCCCATATAACCTATAATTTACCCCATATGCCGGCTATAGCCCACATACTTGTCCTGCCTATTTGAACCCCTAATATTGCCTACCGTTACTCTCCCCCATATGCTGCCTATAGATCCCAGATTAGCACTGCCTTTAGCCCCCCATTTGCAAGGCCTTTAGCCCTTAGGCCTGCACCTTTAGCACCCCATTGCCTAGCCTGACTTTACAGCCCCGCATATGCCTGCCGGCCCCTTATTTATTCAGCCTAATATGCTGCCTGCAAGGCCTATTCAAATGGCCCCCTATATGCCTGCTGGCCTATACAGCGCCCATAATATGCCTGCAATAGCACTAGATACAAGTACCACATTGGCCTAGCCTGTACAGCCCCCTAGATTGCACTGCCTCTACAACCCCTCTTATGCTGCCAATATACCCCCCACATGCCATGACTCATTTATACCCCCTCAAGCTGTGTCCTACTTTTATGGGGCCCCCCTTTAGCATTCCAAATCTACTACGTTTTGGCCCTCCTATATGACACACACTTAACCACCTGGTCTAACGGTAATCGGTCTCCCTATAGTTCCCATTAAACTGCATGCCTTTATGGGCACTATTTGGCTACCTAAATTCTATGCTTGTTTGGGGGCCACTAATATCTTATCTAGCTATAAATCCCTGCCTGCTAATATGTGACCCTTATAAATGCCAGGGGCGTCAGGTGCTTGGAATATATAATTTTATTAATATTGCTCTGAAGTTGTCACAGTTGATATTTACCCAAATGATGTCTATATCTTGCAGGGTCAGTGGTCTGGCTGATGATGTCATCAACGATGGCGGAATGGACCGGACTGAAGAACATAATGTGTAAGTAAACGTTGGTCATGTGGATTCGATGCTCACCTGGTCGAGTCACAAGATGTAACTGGCACTGTATATCACATTTTTATATGTCTGCAATAGGCATCGGTTCACTGCTGTCTACCACTATAATGGAGGTCAATAGTTATGGTGGTTTTGATACAGTCTGCAAGAGCCGGTGTACCACTGCTTGGTTATTTACCAGATAATGGCTCACTGTATGGAAGAGTTTATACTGGCTGCAGTGCACGGTGTTGTTACTACTGCGGTTTTAGCCACATTTTATGGTCCACTGTTCTGGTGTTGAATATACAGTCTGCAGATGCAGAGGGGTACTCAGTGTATAGACCTGTGAAGGGATCAACGATTTTATTATATATTAGTTTTATTAGTACAGGTTTTCGGTACTTTTGTGTGTCTGGTTAAGTTATGAAGCATGATTGGGTGATTATTCAGATCAACTAATGGGGGTAAGCAGCTGAATATTTAGGTGGTCGTGTTCTGGAAGGTATATTTCGGTCCTTATGTCAACTTGCGTTATTGGTAATGTTGGTCATTTGGGGATAGTGGATTTCGTTATAGGGTAGCAAAGTAATCGATCGGTGAGATGTATAGGTGAGGTATGGGCCCCTCTGTAATTATCTTAACATCTACTATATAACTGCATGTCCTGGTCACTCATAGGTCGTAAGGTCAGGTGAGGGGGCGGGGCGGCACCATGCACACTACTCAGTTTGGCGTGGGCCGGCCCGGGATACGAGCGCGATGTTAGCCACAGGACTGTAACTGTGCAGCCATAGTATTTGGGACTATTGTAAGGCGGGGCGTCGTCATATTTTTACCATCTCCCCCAGCTTTTCTCCTTGCAGGTATAAATTGGGTACGTGATCGGATAGGCTAGGAATTTGTTGGGTGGTTGAATAAGCCATTTTGCCTGTGATATACAGGCTATAACAATAAGTGGAAAAAATTATGTCCTGTTGGTGAATTACCGAGACTTTGCATTGGGGTGCTCCCACGTATCCACTTCCATTGTATGGTGTCATTGCTGATTTCTGGCCCGGTTTTAAATTTTGGGGTGTCCTTCCAATTTGTTTCGATAGCCACTAATATGGTAAGGGAAAGAATTAACCCCTTAAGGACCAGGCAGGTTTTTTTTGGTGACCGTTCGTTTATTCCCTCAGCAGCCTTCGAAAGCTCATAACGTTTTGTTTTTTCTACCTCTCCAGAGACAATTGTGGGCTTTTATTTTGCTGGGGGTAAAAGATGGTCTTGCATTTTGGTGTTATTCCTCTTTACATAATAGATTTATACTGGGAAACCGATTTAAAAAATTCTCTAAACTGGCGGCACTATGTGTGTAATATTATTAATGATATGGGTCTCGCAGGTTTGCGAGGGTTTGTTGATTTTTTCGGCCGTGCATGCTCTGTGGGGATAAGTTAATGTGTTATCTGTATGGCTGTAAGGTTGTTATTGCTAGCCGGCTTGTATTCGATTTTTATTAGGGTGGGGGAGGAAGAGGTGGGGGGGGGGTCCGGCTTTTCTTTTTTGGCACCACATTTTGGGGAGTGGGGGGTTAGGGGCGCCACGGAGCCTTTGGGGGGATCTCTTGTTAGGGGGGGGATGTTTATAAGAACGGTGGCTCATGGGTGGGGGCTGGGGAGAGGCGGGATGGTTAGGGGGATGGGGGTAGTGTTTCGCTAGAAGTTTGGCTTGGGAAGATGAGGAGTAGGGGGGGGTGCTGTGGGGTACTGGGGGGCATGGGAAAGGGTACATGGCACCATTAATACGCCTTGGGGGGCATGGGGGATATTGGGGGGCTGATATGGTGTGCAGTGTTCGGGTGTTTTGGTGGAGGTTATGGTGAGTGTGCGGTAGGGGGCAGGTCGCCAGGGGTGTCAATTTGTGGGGTTCGTGGGTGGGGTGGTGGGGTTGAGTTGGGTGGGGGTTTTTGTGGGGTAGTTTGGGGGAGGGGGTGAGGTATAGGGGGTTGTAGGTGGGGGGGGTAGGGTTGTCGGGAGGGGCGGGGGGGGGGGGGGGGGGGGGGGTCTGTATCATTGGGCCTCAACCTATAAGGTTCTTGACCACTAGGTGGCAGGCCGATTTGTTAATACTACCTTAATGCCTTGCATCACGGCAATAACATTAGGGTGGTAAAAAAGATGGGCGGTTTCCCCTCTTCTAGTACATGCGCACGGAAGTGGGGCAAAACCGGACCAGGAGGTAAGTGATGGGAGCCCTGCTCATGGTCTCACCCACAACCTTGCACGGGCGTACGGATCGGCGCAGCTTTGCGGGGTGCACGGTGTTGGGGGTGTAAATCTGCACCAGCTTGGCGGTGACCCACCACCGCACGGCGCTGCGCATTATGGACGGGGGTTTGCGGCGATTATGCCGTTTCATAACGGCAGGCTGGGGACATGGGCGGGGGGGGTGCATGGAAGGTTGCCATCACTCTGATTTTATTTGAACACGGATGCAGGACAGGGGACAGGTGCCAAGTAGCACATGGGAGGCGCTTGAGCGGGCGGGGGGTTCAGTTTGTCCTTGCGGCCGTCACATATGCTCGAGTTGTGTCACCGAGCTTATTAAGTCTATGACGTGCTACCCCTAGGGAGTGCGGGTATGGGATGTGTGCAAAAACGTGATTGCGGTTCATGGGGCCATTATAATCTCTTTCTTTGAAGCCGTATATGGAAAAAGAGGCACAAGTTCTACACATTTGATCCAGTCTAGGACCATGTAGGAGCAAATGATGCCAGACTTTTTGTAATGGTCTTGGGTTGTGGATCCCTTCGGGCCACCGCAAGGCGCATGGCGTAAGCAACACCAGGAAGCGGTGTCTATGAAGTCGGGTCCCGGTTTTCACCCAGAAGGGCCCCCCGCAAGCGGGATGGACTTGCTGCCGAGTGGGATTCCACCAGGTCGCTTCCCCCTGATGTATCTCTGTTGCGGTGGTTCGCCAGAGAACTAGCGAAGGTGCACAGAATCCGGAAGGGCAAACTCTTAGTTTTGGGAAGGCCGGGATGGTGGCGGAGGACAGCAGAAGGTTCGTTGGTAGGAGTAAACGTAATGCTGGTAGGGGAACTGGTACACAGGATAGGCACAGACCGGAAAGTAGACAATAGGGCTGTCCTCGAATTGTTAGGAAGACACTATGGAATTTGCCGACGGGCACAGGATCGAGGTAGGAGCAGCTTTTACAGGGTCAGTGGGCAGTTGCTGCCAAGTTTCGGCCGCGCTGGCCCTTTAAATTTGACAGAGCCGGCGCGCGCGCTCCCTAAGGAGCGGGGGGCGCGCATCCTGGCCGCAGGTACAGATAGGACCGGGGTCAGGTGAGAACGAGCGCCTGCGGGGGGGCGTGCGCAGCGGACACGCTGCACCCTACCCGAATCCGGAGCTGGGGGTTCTGCGCTAACGGCTGGGGACGAGTGCGCCTGCTATAATGACCCGGACACTCGGCTCTGGTGGGGCAACTCGATCGAAGGGTTCATGGTACACCAAAACAAGTGGGCGAGCAAACGGCGGTTTGCAACACGAAGTAAGACTGTCTGGGTGGTAAACTCGGGAATTTGTGGGTAAGCCTCAGGTCCCTAGTGTTTCATCAGGTCCGAATAACCTCCTTCCTATCATTAGAAGTAAACAGTTTCCCTCTTGGTCCTAATCTTCATAGCCGAACTTTTCCTAATACACGGACAACGACGTTCCGAGGCATTCGGGCTCCGGGGCAAGGGGGTGACCCGCCCTAAAGTATCCTGTTCATGAATAGATGGATTTATGAGACTAAGGGGGGAAAAATCGGAAAGAGTTCGGAATACGCATCAGGAGGGGTGGGTTTTGTTCTTCAGGACTTCAATAAGGGCCCAAGGTAACGGGACCCGGTTTGTTAGGTACGGTACATCTCCTTAGACGGCATACTTTGTAGGACATAACAAGTCCGAGTGACCACTCTGGAGGGTGAAATCCCAGACGGGAGGAAGTAATACACGCCGGGGTGTGTTCCACGCCTGAAGTTCATCCTGAGCGGAGGCACCCTGAGCATGGATTGCTGCGCATGTTGTACCCAAATAGACTTCAGGTCACGGATCTGGGAGTCTCACGCAGGAACATCCCGAGAACGATGACAGCGGGAAGGCAAAGTGGGCGGGGATGTAGTCCATACAACAACGAAAAATGGTGCTAAGCACCCGTAGAATCAGAGTCACAAGGATAAATATGTGGGCGAATTCGGCCCAGGGTAACTAGTCTGCCCAATCCATCCTGCTGGGCCGAGATGAAATGAGTAGTGTAATTCATCCAAAGATTGGTTTCTAATTCTTATACTACCTGCCATTCGACTGCGGATGGTAAGCAGGAGACGAGTACGGTCCACCACTACCACTTCTGAGCTCGGGAACAGATACGACCGCCAGAACCGGGAGACAAATGGAACCTCGCGATCGGACACTTATGTGTCGAGGAAGCCATGCAGGTGGAAGACATGCAGGAAGAAGAGGGTTGCCAGACGAAGGTGCATGACGGGGTAGTCCGGGCAAGGGTAAAAAATGCGCCATCTTAGAAAAGCGATCGTCGATGTACCAATGACAGTATTACCGCCGACGGCAGGGATCGTGATAAAGTCCTTGGCAATCTGGGACCATGACGGTCGGGACAGGGCAGGGAAAGGAGCAATCCTGCGCTTGAGGTGGGGGTGTCTTGTTGCGACCACACGTAGAGCATGAGGCCACAAAATCACTTCCAAATCCTTGATTAGGTGGGCCACCAGTAGTACTATCATGAGCTGTGCAGGTCTTTCGAAGTTCCGGGTGGCCGGAACCGAGAGCCATTGACCCATTTCAGGATTTCTCTTCCGACAGTGATGGAGTAAATAGGACTTGCCGGAGTATCTTGCCGTAAATCCACCGGAGCACGGTGATCAGACGGTTGGGAGGGTTGATGGGGGAAGGTGGAGGACTCTCCCTACCAAGACCTGACGCCCGTGACAGAGCATCGGCTTTGACGTCTTTCGCTGGGCGGAATGGATCGTGAATTGAACGTAAGAAAGAAGATAGCCCAACTCCGCCTGCCGGGATTAAGGCGCTGAGCCATCTGGAGATACACCAGATTCTTGTGGGTCCGGTAGATAGTAAACGGAGTCGGGCCCCTTCATAGCAGATGACGCCACTTTTCAAGGGCCAATTTATTGGCCTAACAGTTCACGGTCACCAATAGTGTAGTCTTCTCCGCAGGAGGAGTAACGTTTTCGAAGAAGAAACTGCACGTGACCAACTTGCCCTTGGGATCCCTCTGAGATGATGCTCCGCCCCTGCTCCATACGGATGATGCGTCCACCTCCAGAAAAAAACGGATTCTCTACGTATGGATGAGACAAATCGGGAACCGACTGCAAAGGGCCGCCTTGAGCGGGAGAGGCATCTTCGGCCGCTTGTGGACACAGCACTCGATTGCCAGCTTCTTAGTAAGGCCACAATGGGAGCCACCAGTGTGAGAAGTGAGGAATAAACTGGCGGCTATAATTTGCAAGTAGGAACCGTTGAATGGCCCGAAGGCCAGTTGGACGAGGCCACTGCAGGTCTGCCGACTGGGGTTGGCAGGTCCAATTTGAAGTCCGTGGACGGAAACAATATACCCAGGAAGGGCAGGGTGGAATGGTGAAATTGTCATTTCTCCAATTTGGTGAGAGGCGATTCTCCCGAAGGCGACAGGACTGGCGCAATGAAGACGGTGGGACTTGAGATTCAGGCGAAGATCAGTATGTCGTCCAGATACACGACACTCACACATATAAGAGATCCTGAAGATGTCGTTAACGAACCCCTGAAACACGCAGGGCCGTTGCAGGAAGCGTAAGGGCATAACTAGGTATTCGAAATGCCCGTCCCGCGTGTGGAAGCCGTCTTCCCACTCGTCGCCTTCCTGATTCTAATAGGTTATTAGGCCCTCACAGTCCAGTTTTGTGAAGACCTAGCCCCCGAAGTCGGTCGAAGAGATCAGCGGCAGTGGGTAACGGTTTTACACCCGTAATCTTATCAGACCGCGGTAGTCGATGCAGGGGTCGAAGTGAGCCATCTTTCTTGTCCACAAAGAAGAAGCCTGCTCCGGAGGTGCAAGAGGACTTGCGGATAAAGCCATTTCTTGAGGTCTCCTGTATTGTAGTCTGACATGGGCTTGGTCTCTGGACCGCAGTGGGTAGAACTCTGCCAGGGCAACAGGTAGATAGGCAATCATAGGGCGTGAGGCGGCAAAGAATCAGCCTGTTTTTCGGAGAACACATCAGAGAAGTCTTGGTACTCAGCAGGCAACCCAGGCAACGGCTTCAAAGGCGCAGGCGGAGAAGTGGGAAGCACCGGGTGAGGTGCAGCAAGACAACGAGACCGCAGTCCTGTCCCAATGTGTAACTTTCCAACGGTCCTCAGTCCAAGACCGGGCGTGGCATTGCAGCCAGGGTACAAAAAGGATAGCAGACAAAAGAGCGGGGTAATCGTAAGAACACGTTTCTCTCGCCATGGAGTTGCTCTACTGCATCGTAAGGGCTCCAGTTCGGTACAGGATGTGTTGCGTTGGACATCACCATCTCGAAGGAGATCGCCAGAGGCTTAACGGAGGCGAACGGTGGGAAGGGCGAAGCTTCGACACCCAGGGGCGGCATTAGTCCCGGCCGCCACCACACGGCGCCGCCGCCGATTGATACTTGTCAAGGTTGCTAGCAGTTGTAAGAATCAACATGCAGCGGGCGGAGGGGGAGCAGAGGCACGGCGCAGGCGCGTTCACTCTCTGAATTACTCTTGCGATACTAACCTCGCAACGTCCCTTGCCCGGCATTGAGAGTTAAGCAACTAAAGCAGAGAGGGAGGGCGCAGGACAAAGAAAACTTGGAATCTAGAGAAACGTAGACAAGGAGTAAGGGAACAGGGCAAAAGAACGAGACATAGAAAAATGTACAAGGAGACAGATCGAAAGTAGCGGGAAAGAAACGTAGGACTATAGTGGAAAGGAGTAAACCAGGAGTCAGGAAAGCAAAATAAAGTGGTAGAGGGCAGTGGACTTATGTGAAGATAATAAGGATTACAATTATAGAGACAGGAGGGGAAAAAGTACAACAATATTAGGAGAAGCAGTGGAAAGAGGAAGTGATTTTGGAAAATGGGATCTGAGGCGCACCATAGAGGGTGATAATAGGGACTGGTAAAGATATAAAGAAAAAGAGGAGACAAAAGGAAAGAACAGAGGATTATGCAGAAGTATAACAATGATAGTGATGCATGGAGATAATTATTTATCGCCAGAAAAGGGACTTGTATAAATATACATGATCGAAAAATTAAAGGGAAACACATACACAATGTAACTTTTCCAAAAGGGTCAATCGCATTCTGGGAAATTAATTGATTATTAATGTGCAGGGGACTCTATAATTTAATTATAAATGTGCAGGGGACTCTATTAAATTAATTATAAATGTGCAGGGAGACTTATTAAGCCTATTTATAAATGCGCCGGGGGATTGCGCGCTCTAATGTATTATAAATGTGGAAGGGGGACGCCTCTACTGTATTATAATGTGCAGGGGGACGTTTAATTTATTTTAATTGTTGCAGGGGGATGCTGATATCTACTTGTAATGTGCCGGGGACCTATTAATCTACCTATATACGTGCTGTGGGACCTATAAACTACTAATTTTTTTTGGGTCGACCTATAACCTATCTATAACCTGCTGGGGCCATAAACTTATCTATTACCCCGGGGGGGACATATAACCTTTCTATATACAATTGGGGAAACCTAAAACTCCTGTAATCTACTGGGACCTATAACTTTCTAATACCCGCGGGGGGACAATAACCTTTCTATAAAAAAAATTGGGGTAACCTATAACTTGCCTGTATATCTCGGGGGACCTTAACTTATCTATATACCCACTGGGGGGCATATAACCTTTCATATACCCTTGGGGTAACCTATAATTTCCCGTATCTGTGGGGGACCGAAAAACCTTATACCTACCTAGGGGAAGACTATAAACTATAATCCACTTACTGGGGGACTATAATTTACTATGGCCCCTATTACCCAAGTCATTGATAAGGGTTTACAATCGACTCCGGGACTGGGCGGGCATCCAAACATTTCCCCCGAGCCGGAGTCCAAGAAGGCAGATGTTTTGAATCTCACTCCAAACAGAAGTGCTTACCGGCATGGTTAACTGAGAGGGGCTGTTCACCCCCGGGACGCCTTTCCCACACCCACTGCGTGTGTTTTTCCCTGGCGCGGACGAAGCGACACCCCAGAAGTGTTCGGGGGACTACACAGAAGGATGATTCTCAGGCGGCGTCGGCACCTCTTTTACGAAGAAAGCACGGTCCACCGAGGCCCTCACTCAATGCGGGGTTTGTGGTAAGGAGGTTTCTGGAATACCGGACCAAGCGGGGAAAGCGACGAAGTCGAGCGATCACTCCTGGTGACCTTCTTCTTTTTTCAGAAAAACGCACATCAATCCCGTGGCCGGGTTGGAAAACTCAGACAAGGAAGCCGGAAGATCCCTTGCACCAGGGCATCCTTGACCCGCTAGAGGGGCCTTTCTTGAAAGGGGCGCAAGGCGGCCTCATTCCAGGTCGCTCCGGGGCCCAAAGTCGGTTTTGGATGGCGTATCACCAAACCGAGATTCCCTTGGCGTAATTCAATGCGGTCCCACGCCCGAAGCCCGGCCGGGTTCCAAAAAAAAAACGCAAGGGAACCCCTTTAAAGAAGGGCCTGCAGGTCGCCCACCAGAGGACACCCCTATCCCAAGGGGGCGCCCACGCCAAACCCCCTTCCCAGAGCGGGCTGAGGACAAACCCACCTTTGCGCTTCGGACGGGAACTGGTGGGCCATCATTCCCTTTGGCAAAAACACGCGAAAAAAACCCCCTCAATTTCGGGCTCCGCAAATTTTGGGGGAAGCGATAGCCGGAGCTTGGGCCCCAAGGGCCCAAAGGACGGCGGAGATGGGGGTGAACGCCTTTTTGGGAGGCGACGAGCTGCTGCATAGGGAAATCAGCTGATCCAACTGCGTGCCTGCTGGCACTGCGGGACTGCGGGCAACATGGACTCAGATCTTCCAGGCTGGGTAACGGGAAACCTTGGGGGGATCCATGGCCGATTCCAACTGTAACGGTCCTGGGTTTTGGAATCCACTGGGGGCCCCCACAAGCGAGGGGTAACCACACCGGGAGCGGGGTCTAAATGGTCCCGGTTTTTTACCAGAGCCCGCCGCAAAGGGGATGGGCTTGCTGCGGCGGGGGTTCACCAGGTCCTACCCCTATGTAACTTGCTTGCGGGGGTAGCCAAGGAAAAGCGCGGTGCAGAATCGGCAGACAAACTCGTAGTCGGGACAAGGCCCAAAGGGCGGGGCAGGCAGCGAAGGTTCGTGGTCGGAGAATATAAGCCGGAGGGACTGGTACACAGGATAGGCAACCGGAACGTAGAAAGGGCTTCCTCGCATAGGTATGAGCACTACGGAATCGGCAAGGGCCAGGAAGAGGTGGAGCGCTATTATAGGGTCTGCGGCAGGTGCATCCAATTATTGGCGCGCTGGCCCTTTAAATTTGACAGAGCCGGCGCGCGCGCTCCTTAAGGAGCGGGGGCGTGTATCCCGGCCGCGGGTACAGACAGGACCGGGGTTAGGTGAGAACGCGGCGCCACCCGCATCCGGCACAGGCTGCGCTACGGGGGGACGAGTGCGCCTGCAGCCCGGACCACGGGCTGCGGTGCCACTCGTAACAATTATATTTTCTGATATCAGGCAAATTTAAGCCTCCCATATCCTTCGGCATCATTAATTTCCCTATCGCTATCCTTGGGCGTTTTTCTCTCCAAATAAATTTTATGTATGCAGACTTGACTCTGTTCACACATGTGTTTTAATAGGAGAGGTATAGTCTGCATTGGGTACAGGAGCCTGGAGACTCTTATAATTTTAATAAGATGGCATCGCGCTATCAGGGGTATCGGTAAATGCCTCCATCGATTTAATTCTGCACAGATTTTTTTTAACTATAGGGGGGAAATTAAGTTCATGAATAGATTTGGGTATTTGACCTATATTGATTCCTAGATATTTTATATGGTGTTGGGCTATAGAAACCGGGAGGTGCTGTAGCGCAGGGGTCCCCAACCGCCGGTCCGCGGACCGGCACCGGGCCTTAGCCCATCCCCTTCCGGTCCACAGCGCTGGCTACACCTGATGCCGGCCGCCCGGTGACTTTAGTCCAGGCGGTCGGCATCTTCTCTGAGCGGCTGCTGTAATCCGGCCGCGCAGATCTAGCAGCTGCGCTCAGCGTGCGGCTGCATCATAGAGGAAGCAGGGACAGCTCTGTCCCTGCTTTCCCTATTGCTGTGGATGCGGCGCTCACTGAGCACCGTATCTACAATGATGAGCAGCGCAGGGAGTGTGATGCACAGTGACGTCACACCCCCCGCGCCGCTCGCTGCTGTCAGCTGCCGAGGAGGAGGAGCTCGGCTGAGGATCCGGGAAAGGTGAGTGACTTCTTATTACTTTTTTTTTTTTTTCCCTGGCTGCCTACTGGGGGCAGCTATCGCTGGGGGCAACTATCTATGGGGGCAGTACTACTGGGGCAGCTATCTCTGAGGGCAGCACTACTGGGGGCAGCACTACTGGGGGCAGCTATCTCTGTAGCAGCACTACTGGGGCAGCTATCTCTGGGGGCAGCTATCTCTGGGGGCAGCACTACTGGGGCAGCTATCTCTGGGGCAGCACTACTGGGGGCAGCACTACTGGGGCAGCACTACTGGGGCAGCTATCTCTGGGGCACTATCTCTGGGCCCCAAGAATGGGGGCAGCTATCTCTGGGGAGCTATCTCTGGGACAGCACAAGGGGGCAGAACTACTGGGGGGACTATGTTGGGGCAGCACTACTGGGGCAGCTATCTCTGGGGCACACTACGGGGCAGCTATCCTGGGGGGGCTATCTTGGGGCAGCACACTGGGGCAGCTATCCTGGGGCACTATCTCTGGGGCACACTACTAGGGGAGCTACTCTGGGGCAGCTATCTCTGGGGCAGCACTACTGGGTTTGCATCTCTGGGACAGCACACTGGGGCACACTACGGGGCAGCTATCCAGGGGGACACTACTGGGGGCAGCTATCTCGGGGGCCCCTACTGGGGGGAGCTATCCCTGGGGGCAGCTACTCGGGGCAGCACTATGGGCAGCTTCCCGGGGGCAGCTACCTGGGGGAGCACTACTGGGGCAGCACTCTGGGGCAGCTATCTCTGGGCAACTATTGGGGCACTTCTCTGGGCAGCACTACTGGGGACATCTATGTATCATTACTACTGGGGGACTATGGTCACTATCACTACTGGGCACTAGTATCACTACTGGGGCCATCTTGTATCCTATCACACTGGGGCAGCTATTTATCACTACACTTCTGGGGGAGCTTGTACACTGTCACACTGGCAGCTATGTATCACTACGGGGGGAGCTATCTATGTACACTGTCACTACTGGGGCAGCATCTATGTTCACTGTCACACGGGGGCTTGTTCCTACGGGGCAGCTATTATGTATCACTGTACTACTGGGCACATCTTGATCACTGTCACTACTGGGGGCAGCTATGTATCACTAACACTCTGGGGGCACTACTATTTCACTGTACTACTGGGGGGAGCTAGTATTACACGGGGGAGCTATCTAGTATTATCCTACTGGGGGAGCTACTATGTATCACTGTCACTACTGACAGCTATCTATGTATCACTACACTACTGGGGCACTATTACACTGTCACTACGGTGCAGCTATGTATCACTACTGGGGGAGCTTCTATGACATTCCTACTGGGGCAGCTATCTATTTTCACTGTCACTACGGGGGCAGCTATTATCACTATCACACTGGGGCAGCTATCTATTATCACGTCACTACTGGGGGGACTATCTATGATCACTGTCCCAAAGGGGCACTATCTAGTATCACAAACACTACGGGCATATGTATTACTACGGGGCAGCACTATGTATTAACACATGGGGCAGCTACTATTATCACGTCACTACGGGCAGCTATCATGTATCATGTCACTACTTGGGGAGCTATCAAAGATCATTACTATGGGGGGAGCTATCTATTATCACTGTCATACTGGGGGAGCTATCTATGTACATTACTACGGGGCAGCTATCTATGTATCACTGTCCACTACGGGGGACTATTATCACTGTCACTACTGGGGGGATTATCATGATCCTGTCACTACTGGGCACATCAAAGTATCACTGTCACAACTGGGGGCAGCTAGCAAAGTATCACTGCCTACTGGGGGAGCTATCATGTAACACGTCACTACTGGGCAGCTAGCTATTATCACTATCACTACTGGGGGGAGCAATGATTACTACTGGGGGGAGCTATCTATGTTTATCACTAAATGGGGGAGCTATCTATGTAATGTCACTACGGGGGAGCTATTTCACTGCACTACTGGGCAGCTATTATTATCACTAACACTACGGGGCAGCTAACTATGTACACTGTCCACTGGGCAGCTACTATTATACATACTGGGGGGACTACTAGTAACACGTCACTACTGGGGCAGCATCTACGGGGGACTATCTCTGGGCAGCATACTGGGGGGGGCTATCTCTGGGGCACACTACTGGGGCACCAAATGGGGGGAGCACTCTGAGGCAGCATACTGGGGGGGGCCTACTGGGGGCAGCACTACTGGGGCAGCACATGGGGGCACCTACTTTGGGGGGCACTATCCCCTGGCACACTACTGGGGGCCTATCTCTGGGGCCTACCTGGGGCAGCACTACTGGGGCAGCTATCTCGGGGCACTACTCTGGGGGAACACTACTGGGGGCAGCTATCCTTGGGGGAGCACTACTGGGGCAGCTTCTTGGGGGAGCATCTCTGGACAGCACTACGGGGGGGCATCTCTGGGGCCCCACTACTGGGGGCACACTTGGGGGGAGCTACCAGGGGCAAACTGGGGGAGCATCCTGGGGCAGCACTACGGGGCACTATCTCTGGGCGCTACTCTGGGGGGAAACACTACTGGGGCACTTCCTGGGCACATCTATGATCATTACTACGGGGCATATGTGTCACTATCACTACTGGGGCAGCTAGTATCACTACTGGGGCAGCATCTATTTTCACTGTCACTTACTGGGGACTATGTATCACTATCACTACTGGGGGGACTATGTGTCACTAACACTACTGGGGCAGCTATCTATGAAACACTGACACTACTGGGGCAGCTATGATTACACTGGGGCAGCATCTATGTATTACACTACTGGGGCAGCTACTATGTATCACTATCACTACTGGGCACTATCATGACACGTCACTACTGGGCAGCTTTATTTTTTCTATCACTATGGGGCAGCTATCTATGTATCACTGTCACACTGGGCAGCATCTATTAAATTTAATACTTGGGGGAGCTATTATTTTTCACTACACTACGGGGGGCTACTATGATTTCACACTGGGGGAGCTATATGTATTATCACTACGCGGCGCATCTATGTATCCTGTCACATGGGGGACTATGTTCATGTCACTACTGGGGCAGCTATGTATCAAATGGGCAGCTAGCAATTTTTCACGTCACACGGGGGGAGCACTATTTTTCATTACTACTGGGGGGAGCTATCTATGTTCACTGCCTACGGGGCAGCTATCTATTACATTACACGGGGGACTATCTAGTAATTAAACACTACTGGGGCAGCTATCTATTTTTATCACACTGGGGCCTATCTATGTATCATTACTATGGGGCAGCTATCTATTTTTCACATCACTACGGGGGAGCATCTATGATTATCACTACGGGCAGCTAAACTATGTTTACACTACTGGGGAACATCTATGTATCACTGTATACGGGGGACTAGCATGAAAACACTATCACTACTGGGGGGACACTAAGTATCCAACACTACTGGGCAGCTATCTATGTATCACTGCATTTCTGGACTATCTATGTCCAAAGTCATTATCCGGCAGCTATGTATCACACACTACTGGGCACTATCATTATAAAAACTACTGGGGCAGCTATCTATGATCACTGTCCTACGGGGCACTATGTAAACCTACTGGGCAGCATCTATTTTTATACAAAAGGGGGTTTTTTTATTTATTACAGGGGCATATACTCTATAATAAAGCTGATTTACATTTTTTTCTTAAACAGTATAATCTGAACCCCCCAAGGTCACCAATTTACTGCAGACTGATTTTCAAACCCATGGTCAGCATTATTTAAAATAAAAAGTGACCCACAAGCTGACAATTTAGTCTCCTTATAAAATACTGGTTACCCCATACTATAACCCCAAAAAACACAGTAACCGTATTGGGGGTTTTTTTTTTTTTTTTATTTTAAACATCCAACCCCCTCCATAGCCCCGCCCTAAAAAACCCCGCCCCCTCCCACGGGCCTGGAAAAATTGTCGCGCATCAATCCGGTCCCTGGTGGGAAAAAAGGGTTGGGACCGCTGCTGAGGATCTGTTTTTAAATTTCCCGGTCCAAAAGTCCAAAAGATCCAAAAGTTTAGATTTGTTGATATTAACTTTTAAAACCTGAGCTGTTTTTGAAATTTGGGCAGAGCATTTAATACTAAAGCAAAATCCCCCATCCGGGTTGGGGGACAGAAGAAAATTATGCATCCCGCAAATAACACTTTTAAAATTGTTTTTTCCAATCCTAAACTCTCAAAATTTTTAATTTCGCTATGTATCTCACCCAAAGGGTTTAAAGGGAATATAAAAAAGCAAGGGTGACAAAAGCACCCCTGCCCGTACCCCTCCACAGGAAAAGGGGGCAGATAAAAATCCTGGAATGGCAATCCTTTTTGATGGGTTTGCTATATAATGATCGAATAAAACTGGTGGAACCCTGCCATCAAATCCCATTCTAGTCAGTACTTTCCCCATTCAATCCCAACTCACATTGTCAACGCCTTCTCAGCATCGATTGACAATAAGGCGGGGAGACCTGTGTTTTTTGGGGGGTTGATTTTTGATATCATCCGGGTACCGTCAATACCTTACGGAAGTTTATCACTGCGGATCTATTTTTGACAAATCCGACTTGATGTTCAGAAATTAATTTGGGGAGTAAGATAGCTAGTCCGTCCGCCATTATTTTTGAAACTATTTTTAGATCTACGTTAATGAGGGAGATGGGCCTATATGATTCTAGTATGGTGGGGTCCCTATCAGGTTTGGGTAAGACTGAATATTTTCTTCATTAATTAATTTAGGAATTCCTTCCCCATCTAAAAATGAATTAAAGAGCACCGCTAATTGGGCTGAATATCGGGGGAGTAAATTTTAAAAAATTTCCCCGCGGTGTACCCTCGGAACCTGGGCTTTCCCGGGTTGGGCTAAATGCTTACCCGTAGGGGGAAAATAATTTCGTTTTGTAAATGGGGGCATTTGGGAAACCCCTTATTTTCCCGGGTGAAAATTTGGGAAATTTTCGGCTCGAGTAACCATTTGCTTTTGCCTCGCCAAACTTGTTTTGGAGGGAAAATACAGTTTTAGAATAAATTTTTTTAAAAAGGGAAAATCCTTTAAAATTTTTTTACCTTTTATGTTTCAGATTTTCCTAGCTCGTTTTTAAAAGGGTATTGCTTGTAATTTGGCCCTATGTCCTTTGGCAAATTTCCAAAGTAATTTTGGGGGGTTTAAATTGCCAAATTTAAATAATTGTGCATCAAAAAAATGGATTTTTTTGCATCTTCCCTCTGCTTCAAACCAATATTCAAATTCCCTTTTTCGCGTGGAACCACTTGTCCCATTTTCTTGGTTTGGGGGTTTTTTAAAAAAAAAACCCCCCCAAATTTTAAAATTTTTTTAAAAATTTTTCCCCCAAAATTTTTTTAAAAAAATTTTTGGAAAAATTTTTTGGGTTTCCCCAAAAGGGGGGTTTTTTTAAGGGCCCCTTTTTTTTAAAAACCCCCCTTTTAAGTTTTTTTTAAAAAAAAAAATTTAAAAGGGGGGGTTTTTTTTAAAAGGGGGTTTTATTTTTTTTTTTCCCCCCCAAATTTTTTCCCCGGGAAAAGGGGGGAAAAAACAAACCAAAAATTTTTGGGGGGGGAAAAATAAAAAAACCCCCTAAGGGTTTAAAAAAAAAACCCCCCCCGGGGGTTTTTTTTAAAAAAAAGGGGGGGGGGTTTTTTTAATTTTCCCCCCAAAAATGTTAAAAGGGGGGGTTGGGAAAAAATTTTTTCCCCATTTTTTTTTTTTTTTTTTAAAAAAAATTTAAAAAAAAAAAGGGCCCCCAACCCTTTTTTTTTTGGCCCCCCGGGGGGGAAAAAAGGGTTTTTTTTTTTTAAACCCCCCCCTTTCCCCCTTTTTCCCCCCCCTTTTTTGGGAAAAAAAAAACCCCCCCCCCCAAAAAGGGGCCCCTTTTTTCCCCGGGGAAAGGGGGAAAACCCAAAAGGAAAAATTTTTCCCCCCCCAAAAAAAAAAAAAATTTTTTTTAAAAAACCTTTTTTCCCAAAAACCCCCCCTTTTAAAAAAAGGAAAAAAAAAAAAGGGGGGGGTTTTTTTTTTGGAAATTTTTAAAATTTTTGCCCCAAAAAAAAAAAAAACCCTTTTGGGGGGGCCCCCTTTTAAACCCCCCAAACCTTTTTAAAAAAAACCCCAAAAAAAAACCCCCAAAAAATTTCCCCCCAACCCCCCTTTTTAAAAATTGGCCCAAAAAAACCCCCCCCCCTTTTCCCCCCCCAAAAAAACCAAAACCCCCCCCCGGGGGGGGGGGAGGAAAAAAAACCCCTTTTAAAAAAAAAAAAACCCCCCCCAAAAATTTTTTTTGGGGGGGAAAAAAATTTTTTTTTTTTTTTTTTGGGGGGCCCCCGGGGTCTACATACAGGGCATTGTGGGCCCAAATAAAAAATCTGGCTCGGCACCCCCTTTTACCTGGTCCCTGTTCTTCTGCAGGTCTTTAATACAGGGCAGTGTAAGCAATACACAAGTCTGGCTCAGGCACCACCTTACCCTGGTCTGGCTGTTCTAACTTTTTCGGGCGCCTAGGTTTGGCATAAAAAGATCATAAATGGTCTAATTCTATAAATGGGGACGACCCCCCCCAGAATGCCCCAAATCTTTTGGTCGCTCCTGTGCTTAGCGGAAAGTTCAACTATCCATACACTATAGAACAGGGCCACTAAAGCTTTTTAACCCAATCACCAGCACAGCCCATTTCTTACAGCCCATAATCTTTACCTGACCAAAAAAAAAATACTATAATTTCCGAATAGTGGTCCAGTTCTCTCCCCGGGAAATTCCCCCCCTTTTTGAGAACTCGTCACGGACTTTTAGGCCAGGTTCCCTTCTCATTGGAAGTTTGTTTGACCTCCATTACGATTCCAAAAAAAATTTAAAAAAGACGAAACATCACGTCTGGGGGGGTTGATGCTCTGCAGGTCTTCTGGAGACGGCCCCTCCAGTCACCAGAATGTACCGGAACAACCTTCCCAAATACCCCGAAGCCACACTCCTATTCATATTTCCTTGCACCCAAACAGCCTTAAGGATCCTTGACCACACCTCTTACGGGCTCTAAAACTCATCCCACGTCGATGGCAAAAACCAAATCCCCCTGGGTTGGGGAGGGGGGTTGGGGGAATTGGTTTATCCCCGTAGGAAGAGCTATAGCCCAACTCCCGAGGACAAAAAAGAATTCTTGCGTACGTGGGGCCCGGACTCGGTATTTGTCCTCTCAGAGTTTAAAGCCCTGGCGTTGAGGGCATGGTGCTTGGCATTGCCCCTTGGGTGTTGAGATGGCTTTCTTTGGACCTTTTCCCTTTTCCTCTAAACGTCTGAGGGGCCCCCCTCCTCGGGGACCCCCCCCGCGGTCTGCCCCCGATCCTTTATGGTGTGGTTTTTTTTTTTTTCTTTTTTTGTGTGTTTTTTTCCTCATCCTCCCTTGTTGTCAATTCACTCTTTTTTTTTTTGGGGCCTTTCACTCTCCGCAAAAGGGGGACCCAGTTTTGACCCCAGGCTTGACAGCACACACTAGCGAAAGGTCCTACCTTTTTGTGATTCATGGATCAAACTTTAGGGGGCTATACCGTTTTGCGTCACTCACATGCCTTTTGCAATATGTACCTTGTTTTTGTCTACTGTAATTTCATGAAAAAGTTTAAAAAAAAATTTTTAAAGGGGAAAAATTAGGGAAATAATACCACCCTTTTTCCACGCTATTTTTTTCTTTAAAGATGACTGACAAAATAATACTCAACAAATCTTGTTTTTCATCAGGGCTGCCCCATTAACTGATTCAGCACCGCTCCGATCCCTTCACAAAGTCTGGGGTTTTTAAAATAAAGGACAATATGCTTATCTATAAGTCCAAATAAATGTTTTAAACCCTTTTGGGGATGTTCCCCTTTTTTTTTGTGGAATAGAATATCCCACAGATAAAACTTAAAAATTGTAAAACATCAAAGGCACGATATTTGTCTATTCAAGTCTTGTTACATTGCAGTAAACATTCAAGTACCTTTTGAGGGCATTTAGGGGGGGATGCTCAACTTTAAACTGAACGGGCCTAAGTAGTTAGTAATTTTTGTGGGTATATTCAATTTTTTATTTTGTTTTATACACCCTTTCTCCAACCATAAACAGGGACAGTCTGACTGCAAATCCCCTTTAAAAAGATCATAATGATCAGCCTGTTCTGGCCCGCTTAATAAACTTCATGTAATCCTTAATGCCTTTTCCCGGGTTTTTTTTTATTTACTGGGGTGTCTATTCCGTAATGTTCTTTCGCCATTTTTTACCACAATTACATATAAAACAAAACATGTCAGACAATATTATTCATTCATAAATTTTAAAGCAGACATACGTAAAGCGCAAACTCTGAAATCTTAAGAGCCTTTTTTTTCAAAGACCTTTGGGGTCCCAACCATTTACCTGTTCTTCTGGGGAAGCCTGAATGGGGAATCTGTCATTCGCCGACCCCAGACATTTCTTTGCATACTTAGAATGTAAATTTGATTATGTCCCGTTTCATAAAATTTTTTCCCCGTCAAGCACGCTGAGGGGGGCTTCACTTTATAGAAATACAGTCAAACTGTTTAAAAATACACTCCCTTTAACAAAAAAATTGCAAAACCCAAAAAGGAAAAGTCTTGGAATTGTGGAAGTCACAAGATTGATAGACATGTTAATGATATGCAAATAATAAAAGGGAAGAAATCTCAAAATACCTAATTTTATTCAGCTAAGCACAGAGATCGTGCGCTTAAACCTCCCCTTGTCATGAGATCATGAGGTTATAATGGTTTTTCTGAGGATTGTTATGCCAAGCCCCAATGCACTTAGATACGCAAATCATAAAAATTTTGGCTGCGGCAGTTTTCCTCTGCAGTTTTCGACCAATGACATCCCCAATGACCTCAATGGGAGACAAGCCCTGGAGACGCGGCCCATGGTAGCACCTTGACGTCATGCAGGCTCCTAACATACCATAAGCAACATATGGCCTGTTTTTAAACCCTGATGAAAAAAAGGGCCGTACAACTGGCTCCATAATCAAATCAATGTAAGCCGAGTTGTTGGTGCCTGAACTAAAAAATTAGAGGTTCCCCGATTACCATAAATGATTGCAACATTAAAGCATCATCCAAAGAGATAGAACTGGTGTGATTTCCCTTGTAAAAAGCCTCGTCAAGGGCAATTTGTCCATGTGGTCTCCAGACCACAAAAGCAAGACTCATGGCTGAAAAAGATAGACCTCCACTCCAGCCTTCCATTGCCATCTTGCTCTGAAACCACAAAAGCCTTTGAGAGTGGTGATGTGGGGTCAATGGCACACTTGAAGCTGGAGATTTTGACTCGTAGCCCAACATTGTGTGAAAAACCTTCTGATGGTTTGTGCCAACACTGCCCTTTCCACACCAAGATTGGGGTGTGACGCTAATTTCTCTTTGCAGTATAGAGTGGATCACTATGCACCATTCTTTCCCAAATTAGAAATTGCAGAGGAAGCTGCCCGCAGCCAATTTTCATGATTTTCGTGCCTAAGTGCATTGAGCTTGGCATAACAATCCTCAGACAACCATTAATAATCTCATGATCTCATGGGAAGCGATAAGTGCATGTATCTCTGTGCATAGCTGAATAAATCGAGGGGTTTTGAAGATTTTCTTCCCTTTTTATTATTTGCATAATAATTTGCATATCTTTAACATGCAGAGGTCCATCTCCATGTACTTTTTGCTGTCATTCCCGTTCATCCCTGTTCTTCCAACCACCAGGACCCGCAAATATTAAACATTGCTGACATCCCCAATATAGGGAAGTAGGCAATCTGCGCAGGGATAACCAAGGCCTCTGGGTTTAGGTTTCTGTCCCTCTTATGTTGTGTTGGATCTCTCTGCAGCATTTGACCACTGTGGATCACCCAACTTCTCCTCAGCATGCCAGCACCATTGGCCTCCAGGACACCGCTCTCGCTTGGTTCTCGTCCCTACCTCTCTGACCCGCTCCTTCAGTGTCTCGTTTCTGGTTCCACCTCCTCCCCTCTTCCTCTTGCTGTCGGGGTTCCTCAGGCATCAGTTCTAGGTCCTCTCCTCTTCTCACTCTACACAGCCCCCATTGGCCAAACCATCAGTAGATTTGGCTTCCAGTACCATCTCTATGCGGATGACACCCAATAATACACCTCCTCCCGTGACATCACTCCACCTTGCTACAAAACACCATGACTGTCTGCCCTGCTGTCTCTGACATCATGCCCTCCCTGTATTTTAAAACTAAATCTCACTAAAACTAACTTCTTGTCTTTCCCCCAAACTACTAACCAACCCCCCCCTGCTATTTCTGTTCTGTATGTGGTCCCCACCATTTCTCCTAGGCAGCAGGCCCGTTTCCCTGGGGGTTAATACTAGATTCTGATCTGACCTTTCACCCCATAAAATCCAATCCCTTGCCCGCTTCCTGTCACCCTGCACCTCAAGAATATCTCCAAAATCCGCCCATTTCTACTGTGGAAAACGACTCAAACTCTCATTACTGGCTCTTTTTTCTTTCTCGTCTTGACTACTGCAACTCCTTGCTTATGGTCTCCCTCTCTGCAAACTCTCCCCTCTCCAATCTTCCAGAATGCACAGCCAGGTTTTGTCTTTCTCTCCAGCCGCTAACTGATGCCTCTACCCTGTGTCAGTCCCCTGCACTGGTTGCCCACCAGTACAGGATACAGTATAAACTCAGCACTCTCACCCATAAAGCTCTCCACAGCGCTGCTCCTCCCTACATCTCCTCCCTAGTCCTCTGTCTAACCGCCCTACCCCCCGTGCTCTCCGCTCTGCTGATGATATCAGACTACATTCCCCAATCATCCGAAAATCCCATGCCCCCCCTACAAGATTTCACACTGCGGCAGCAATTCTCTGGAATATGCTACCGCGGCGATCAGCACATTCACAACCCTCACAGTTTAAGAGGGCCCTGAAAAAAACATCTTCTCGGTCTGGCCCCACCAAGATCCCTAACTGCTATCACACACATTTGTCACTCCCTACACTAGGGCACCACAGGGACTTATCTGTATATAGATGTACAGTCGGGTGCAGGTTCATCCATTTTTTCATGTAAACCACCCCCTATTTATGTAACATGGCGGGCCATTGTAACTTGGCACTTCTTACCGTATGCTTCACCCACACACCCTACTAGATTGTAAGCTCTCACGAGCAGAGCCCTCACACCTTGTGTCTCATCTGTAAGTACTTTTAATGTGTAATGACTGTATGTTTACCCTTGAATTTTTAAAGTGCTGCGGAATATTTTGGCGCTATGAAATAAAGATTAAATTATTATTATTATTATTATCGACAGCTAATATTACAAACAGGAGGCATCACCACAACATCATCCCCACACCACTTAATCTGATATTTGAGGTTTCTATGGCTAATAAAACTTTACTTTAAATCTGGCTTTTATGTCCCACATGCCAGGATTGGAGTTAGTGCTAGAAAATTTGATCATTTGGGAGATCAATATCGATAACTGCTACTTCCTTGATATACAGAACCTTAAAGGGGTTTTTCCCCACTACAAGAATTGCTTTTTAGTTAAAGAATCTTACAAAAACAAGTCCCCTTTGCAATATGTTTCCATTAACAGTGTCCTACCTATTCCAGATATCCCCCTTTTTTATGGGCTGCATCAGCTCCTCAAGTCGCTATAGCTACAGACCTGTTCGAGCTCTTCTGATAGGCTGCCAGCGTTGGTTGCTATAGCTACAGACCTGATGTCCTTAGTAGCTCATCACTGCAGGTCAGTAATGGCCAATAAAGCCAGTAAACACGCCCCAGAATTCAAAAATGAAAAAAGAAAACAGGAAAGAGGTATCAATGAATCGATGTAGTGACACAACCTCTTTAAGGATTGTCCTTTTTGGTGTTGGAATGTTATTGTTGAGGAATGTATATTAATTGCTATATGTCTGGGGATTATAGGCCTCATTCATCAAAACTGTCTAAAAGTAAAACCGTCTTTGTTGCCCATAGAAACCAGCCGACCATAGCCAAACCAATCAGTGACAAACGTTAAAAAACCTCATAATTCATAAAAAGTATAAATGCGAAAAAAACTCATATATAAAAAAAAGTAAAGAGTTAGGGAAATTTAGACCTTTTTGTCTCCCCCATTTTTCCAGTGAACAGTAAAAAAAACCAAAACAAACAAAAAAATAAGCCCTGAACCCCAACTGACCTAAAATGGAAAAAATCTGTTCTCTGATCCGAACTAATCAAAATTCAAGCAAGCATTATTTTTTGTGGATTTCAAGACTTTTAACCCTTACTAGATTTATGAAACTTTGGCATAAAGCAGGTAAGGAGCATTATTGGACTGAGCGAGGTGCCAGATTATTACCACATCTTCCTCTGATCACCCTTTCTCCACCCCTACAAGATTCGGGGTGCCCCATCAGTTTACCAAAGGGAGCAAAGCCCCAACGAAAAAGTTTATAGCTGCCATGTGAGCCCTTCTATTTCTTCCTCCTCAGGCACAAAGAATAAACCACTATCTTAGTACAAAACCCTTCTTTATTACTACTATTCAGAAGGGTGTCACAGATCATGCTCCCCCCCCCATGCTGAATTTCCTAGGGGAAACAAAATATGAAGCGCCACCCCCAATGGGATGGAATCGGTATTCACATATATTTAAGTATTTTTTTTTAAAACCTCACCCTATCGATTAAAACTCTGACAAAAATTTTACATATTTTTAAATAAAAGGGGGTTGTCTCATCTCAAAATTTCATAGAGCATGAATGAAATAAGCTGCTTCGCCTGTCCTTCCCCTTTAAACGTCTGTAATTGCATATGGCTCTTTATTTAGACTTCTCTTTTATTTTTTTATTAGTCTAGATTAGCAATTACCTTCTACCCGGACAGGAAAAGCTTCTGAGCTAATGTAAACATAGAGTAAATTTTCTGTCTTGTGTCGAAAGATCAGATAACACACAAAAACTTTCACAATGCCCCCACTTCCTGCTATCAGATAGAACAAACACAGGGAAAAGGAGTACACAGGGGCGGCACTGGGAAAAACCCAAAAAGCCCTCCCGGTTGGGGTAAAATCTTTTAGCTCCCTTAAAAAAAAAAGATGAACAAAACCCAAAATTGGAAACATCTTCATTTAGTTTTCCATAATTTTTTGAACCCATTTTTAGTTAGACAACCCCTTTTAAATTTTTCATCTTCTATTATATACTTGCATAATGTAACATAGCTTTGGCCACAAGTTTTGGGTTCCTTTAAAACCTATTATATGTATGTACATACTAATTTAAAAAAGACGATGACTGAAAAAAATTAACACTGGGGCAAATCCTTAGATCTTTCCACACCCCCCCTTTCAAACCTTCTGTCCTTTTCCCAAAAACCAAGGGATTGTGGCCCCTAGTTCTCTATTGTTATTAATTTTATGTATATTTAAACCATAGTAACTATTTTGGATGGGATCCCGCCCACCCCCTCCTGACCCTGAAAAATTTACAGCACATTTTCCAGGGGGATAGTCCCCCTGTTCCCCTCCCCCCCTAAAGACTGTCCCTCAGCTATCTCCCCATGGGAATTTGTACAGACTGGGGGATAGTGAGAGAGGGTTTTGGAAAAGGGGTATTCAAAAATAATTTTTTTGGGAAATTTTGCGGGGGGAGTCGTGGGGGGAGAAGTCATCATGGAGATCGGGCTGGAAAAGAAAAAAGGGGAAAATAGCGATTCGTTAAGAAAAAAGCCCCTGTGAATTCCTTTGGGATTAACGCACGTAATCACTTATATTTCCGCAGACCCTTTTACAACTAGTATCTACCTTATATGGGCACTTATAAGGTAATATACAGTCTGAAGAGCCTTGTGCACTGGGGTAATAACACTAATTCACTATATGGGGGTTAATAGTCTGTTGGCACCCGTCTACAACTGTAAATTTCCACTAAGGTCACTGTATGGGGTAATATTGATCTTTTCATACGATCTTATTCAGTAATAATATAGGATTGACTAGGGGGCACTCGGGGGCCCCATGTATGAAAACTGTCTAAGTCTAAGACTTTTTTTGTTGCCCATAGCAACCAATCAGAGCGCCCCTTTCATTTTATATAGTGCTCTAAAAAATTAAAGGGAAACGCTTATTGGTTGCTATGGGTAACAAAGAAAGTTAAAGACTTAGACAGTTGCCTCCCCTTAACATCAGACAGTTCAGTAGTCCATCCAGTTACCATGGCCCCAGAATACAATATTTCCAACATACAATGGTCTTTCCTGCTACATTATACAGTGCCAAGCAAAAGGGTAACAATGTTTTGAACTTTTGACTTTCAGGTTCTATATCTCACCATGTGCTACGGCTTTGAACCTGAGGCTATCATCATTTTGAAGACAATCATCCTGGCTATCTCACACATGAATTTGACTTGCAGCTATTTAGCATCTGCTTAGTTCTGCAGATTCTTGTCATATAACTTCATTGTTACTGTTTTGCTCCTAAAAATCTTGAGTTTAAGTTTTATTATTTTGCTAGTATTTTGTAAATTCGCCTTTGGCTTTCAATACTACCTGAATTTTTCTTGATCAGATTGAAGAATGTATCGATCGAAATCTGTCCACAGGTCTCTTCTGAATAATCCCAGTGTTGGTGCACACTGGTCGACTCGCTTGGATACAAATACAGCTTTTTCTTCAACTCTACCCACAAGTGTTGAATTGGGTTGAGGTCTGGGGTATGTGGAGGCCAATACAGCAACTTTACTTCATTGTCATTGAACCATTCCTTCTCCAACCTTGATGTATGCTTCAGGTTGTTGTCCTGCTGGAACACTATGTTGTCCTTATTATACCCAAAGTACTCGAGTGTATGAAGTAACTCATCTTGTAGGACCATCACATAGATCTCAGCATTGAGGTCACCAGCAATCCTGGGGAGGCTTATGGCTGTAAAACAAAACTTATATCATCAGGCTTCCTCCACCGAACTTGACAGTTCCTTCAATTTCTAAATGCATTTGCCCCCTTTCCCTTGATTTTTTTCCAAACCCTTTGCCCCATCAGCCCCCGGTCTATTGACTTTTCACTCTCGCTCCAAATCACCCTTTTTCCAATTGCCTTTTTTTCATATTTTTTTTGAAAACCCCAAGTACCCGCTTCTTCACCTTTTTTTTGACCCATCTTTCCCAGCCCTTAAATGCGTGTTGCATGGTTCTTTGCAGGGAATATGTATCTCACTCTTAGAGCCTACGACCTCCTCCTCTTTTGTTTTTGTTGCGCCAAAAACTGATCCCCCTTGTGATAGCGACTTGCTGATCTGATTTTTTTGCCGGATGTCCCCTTTTTTTCTTTTGAATGGATGGATGGATTTCATTTTCTTCCGCGTCAGGGCCTCACATAGCAGTTTGGCAATTTTTTGGGGCTGAGAGACCACTATCGGAGCTGGTGATGCTGGGGTCTCTTTTTGGGGAAACTTTTTCATGGGTGCTCGAACCAGTGGGCCTGGGTTTGGGGAACACCAATAAACACTGTATTGGGAATGTAAAAAAAGGTTGTAATTTGTAGTAAAAAGAAAAAAAAGATTTCCCACCACCAGACAAAAAAATAACAAAAGCAGTTACAACAAGAATCTGCAGAATAAGTATATGCTAAAACCTTTAAGGCAAAAATTTTTGTATGGAGACAAAATGATTGTCTAAAAATGGGGAGTCTCACGTTCAAAGCTTTAATGGATGGTGAAATATGGGGCCTGGAATCAAAAGTTCAAAACATTGCCCACCCCTTTTGTTGGGACTTTATCTTATACCGCACTCACCATACAATATCCAGACACTGCGATCTGCGGGTCAAGACCAACCAATTATCATAAACATTTTTTTGTTAAAACATCTGTATTAGTGAAGTGCATGCGTTATTGGGTGTAGCACCCCTTCTTAAATTTTCAGTGTGGTACCAGAAAATTTATTGCTCTTAAGGTCCAGGAAAGGCGGGCTCCTTTTTTCATCAAGTGAGGGAAAAATTTTCATTTTTCTTGTACATTGTGTAAATTTCATGACCAAAGAAGTTTTGTTCTTATCATAGAAAATGATTCCCCCCTTTCGTACTCTTTTTGTTATTCTACAACTTACATTATCTGTTTTCACTTACCTGCTTCATTTCCTTTTAAACTTAATTTTGCATTATTTTGTGATACTTTGGGGTTCAAAACCCTTTCCCCCTTTCCATAGAGTTTTGGTTTAACATACAATATCTTCCAGAAAA
>JAODAL010037367.1:0-40482 GCA_025379985.1 Phyllomedusa bahiana
ATAATTAGTGACTCTCTAAGTTGCAAAGAAGATATCTATAAATGTCCTATCCTTTTCATATATCAGTGCTAAGCTTCCCTTGTTTTATTTGCTATTTGGTAGCCCCAAAAAATTGTTTGTAATACCATCCCCATTGGAAACAATCTTCTCCAAACTGAATGACCAGTGTGCTTAACTTGATGTGAAGTTGAAAAACCAAAGAGGACCATGTGAGAAAGCTTTAAATATTACACATTTAAGGCAACTTTTTTCGTGGTGTAAAATAGCAGAGTAACATAATAGATAAGGTTACAAAAAGACACAGGTCCATTGAGTCCAACCTATAACCCTACAGTGTTGATCCAGAGGAAGGCAGAAATCCCTATGAGCCCATACAAAAGGAGGAATTCCTTCTCGACTCCAAATAGGGCAATTAGAATAAATCCCATGGTTTAAGGCCCCATCTCCAGGCTCTAGTCCCCATAACCTGTAATATTATATTTTTCAAGAAAGCCTTGAACTTCGTGCTGCAGTGAATTCCGTAGTCTCACCGTTCTTAAGGTAAAGAATCCTTGTCTATGATGATGGTGAAACCTTCTTTCCTCTAGAAATAGATGACGCCCTCTTGTTATTGTTAAAGGGCTTAAATTTATTCAATGATATTCATCCTACCTTAGATGGATACACATTTTTCATTTGTGAAGCAAAAATGGCTGTATGACCTTGAGGAAGAATTCTTTATACATATAGATGAAGCAAAGCTAAACTTAACAGATAGCGCAAAACAACAAAAACGTTATCTCAACTTTATCTGTCTTTTGTTGTGATCTAAGAACAGATAGCACAGAAAGTCATGATTTTACAGTCATTTTAAACTTTGGCACCAGTTTATCATGTGCCTGTCATAATACTGGTTTCTCCATATGTGTCAGAGGGAATTTGCAAACGTAGCTAAAGTGGCTGCAGAGGCAGCAGTAGCAGTTGGACCCTGAGACTGTCTAGAGCAGGGGTCCCAAATTCCAGTCCTCAAGGCCCACCAACAGGTCATGTTTTCTGGCTTTCCTTAGCATTGCACAGGTATTCTGTGGGATATGCTGAAAACATGACCTGTTGGTGGGCCTTGAGGACTTGAGTTGGGGAACACTGTTCTAAAGGATCCTAAGCCTCATATGAAGACTCCAGTATTATAAAGGCAAGTAGGAGGGCCTTGTAAAGATTTTGGGGTCCAGAAGTTGAGATGTGCCTGCTATTACTGCACCTCTTATAGGATTGGGAGCCAATCCAATATAGAACACAGAGCTCTAATTTGGTGCTAGAGGCTTTTTTTATTACATTGTAATACAAGTTGTGGGGTTCAGCTCCATCACATCTTTCTTCATTACCTTTCTTAACATCACCTTTAGTGTTTTATTAAAACGCTCTATTAAATCAACTGTCTGTGAATGATATCACCTCTGGGTACCATGTAGTGTAATCCTGGATAACCAAGATGTACTGGTGGCCTCTAGCAGATTTTGCTAATGGACCTACCAAATCAATGGCTATGCGCTCAAATGGTGTTTCTATGATGGGCAGAGGTACTAGTGGGCTATGGAAATAAGAGACCAGAGCGGTTAATTGGCAGACTGGACAGGACTGGCAAAAATTAGATGTCTCTTTATGACATCCTGGTCAATGAAACCTTTTCAGAATATGCTCCTGGGTCTTATCTACTCCCAAGTGACCTCCCAAAACATGGGAATGGGACATATGTAACAGCATTCGTCTATATGGACCTGGTAGCAGCAGTTGTTCTACAAACTTATCCCTTTCTACCCTTCACAATATAAGGGGGCGTTCTCACGGCACAGGACAACTACTGGCCGGTATTTGTCCTGTTTTGCGGCCATCCTCGCGGCCGCGCGCGGGGGGGGGGGGGGGGGGCGGCTTTTCTCCGCGATGAGCAGAGAAAAGCCCTCCCCTTCACATTAGCTTGCACAGATTCCATCCAGAAACCAGACGGAAGATTGTGCTTGATGAATGTTTTGCGGTCGGACCGTGGGCGGATAAACTGCCGGACGGAAAGCCCATGCAGTGGGGACTGCTGCACGGGTTTTCCATAGAGCACAATTGTGCTAATTTTTGGCCGGTTTTTCAGGCGGTCTGAAAAACTGCAAACCGGCTGAAAAACCGGCCGAAAACCCTTGCCGTGGGGACATGCCCTAACAGTATGGGAACCTGTTATTTGCAACTCGTTCTTGGGAAACATTATTCAACACTGTGTTATTTTCCGGGCACCCTTTAAAGTAAGATCCGTGAGTTGGACTGTCCCAAAATTTTCTCAGGACACATCGAAATTAGGAATATTACTTCCATGGAATGATTCCTTCCTCAGCTCACCTAAAGCATCTGGCTTATATGTGCCAGGAAAACCCTAGCCTATATACATGGGAGTAGTCATCCCAACCAGCTCTTAAACTACTACTCTTAGTCTTTCGCTTGTTGAGAAAGATCTGGGTGTACTTGTAGATCATAAACTACAGAACAGCATCCAGTGTCAATCAGCTGCCTCTAGGGCAAGTAAGATATTGGCGTGTGTTAAAAGAGGCCTGGACTCGCGGGACAAGGATGTAATTCTACTGCTGTACAAAGCATTGGTGCGACCTCAGAATATGCTGTTCAGTTCTGAGCCCCTGTTTATAGAAGAGATGTAATGGAGCTAGAGAGAGTGAAAAGACGAGCAACCAAACTTATAATAGGAATGGAACATCTTAGTTATGTGGAGAGGTTAGTAGAATTTAACTTATTTAGTCTTGGGAATAGATTGCTTCGGAAGACATTATTAATTTATATAAATGGTCCCTACAGAAAGTATGGGGAAAAATAATTTCATGTAAAGTCCCCTCAAAAGACAAGGGGACATTCCCTTTGGCAAGAGAGAAACTGATTCAATCTCCAGAGGAGAAGAATGTTCTTCACTGTGAGAACTGTGAATCTGTGGAATAGCCTGCCCGAGGAGCTGGTCACAGCACGAACAGTTGGGAGTTTCAAGAATGGCTTAGGTACCTACCTGAAACTAAAGAATATTAATGTGTATGTAGCTATGTAAAATTCTGGATCCTGGCTGGTGGAGGCTCTGGGGTCAGAGATGGGGTCACCCCTGGAACAGATTTGTTCTTGCCTTGTGGGTTTCAGGGCATTAACCAGTGGGGAGCCTGGGCTTGAAGTCCTTGTCTCCCTCCCTTCACCCACTTTTTCCCCGCCCTTGGTTGAACTTGATGGACACCTGACTTTTTTCAACCGTACTAACTATGTAACTATGTTCAGTAAAAAGCTGAATAAGATCAAAGTGCTTATTTATAGTGTCAACAACCTAAGGTTACTGACCAAGAATACTGGCTTACTTCATTGAGACAGGCATCTTGGCGACAGATATCGACCATTAACCCCTGTACCTTGTCACAAAGTTTTCCATATCTTATATCCATTAACAGTTTTCTGTTAGTTAAATGATTTGTAAATTGACCGTCAAGCTGACTTTTAACATTCTCAGAGAAATCTTTTTTCTATACAAACTTTAAAAAAGGAGACCTGATATAGCCATAGCTCAGAAATGACACATTCTCTATAATATGTCTTGACGCATTTTATGCTAACTTGTCATGTTGCCTGGTTAACTAACTATATCAAATTACTTCTACCTGTGGCTGATCCTCTAATGTTAGAAGGTCACCGGTGCATAGTGACTCACACCATCTGCTATATTCTAAATCCTTTCATGTCTGTTCACATTCAGGTAATTACTTCACATCTCTGAGGTGGCAACAACTGACTTTTCTTTTGGAACATATGAGTGTGCAATACATAACATTGATTAACATGATACACATATTTTTTCTAATTAATTACGCATTAGGCTAACTTCACACAGCGTAATTGCGGGGCGTACAGTACGCCCCGCAGTTACGCCGGGTGTTTTGGAGTCGCGCTGATTAGCCCGTACTCCCGAAGCCCACCGGCCCCATAGACATTCATTACTTGCAGTGTGTAAGCGGTGCGAATAAACGACATGTCAATTATCTCCCCGCGCGTACAATACGATCATATTATACGCCCGGGGAGAGGAGGCGTAATCCATAGTTCTCTATGAGAAGTATGGATTACCATAATTTTGGCGCGTATCTCGCTCGTATTAGAGCGCAAATATGATGCGAAATGCGTGCCGAAATTTGACCATGTGAACATACCCTTAGACTATTTTGTCTCCAATCTGTTGTGTTTCCAGATTGCGACTGCTCATTTTTATGTCCTACTAACAGTGTGAAAGAAAAGTTGGATAGTTGTACAGAACATTACTACGAGGAAGATTACAGCCAGACATTCTTACTTTAGATATTTGTGGCATTTGAAAGATGCAGGTCCAATCTTTGGGACACACACCCAGAGCTGTCTTAACAGAATTATGGGCCCCTGGGCATAGCACTGCAGTGCGCCCTGCCCAAATACATGACATCACACTTTAGCCCCCCCCCTCCACAAGCACACCCATATTATCACACCAGATATATATGTACACCAGCAGCCTGCAGCCCACAATACTAGTTGGCAAGGCAGGGAGCCTCTGGCTCCGTTCTCCAAAATGGTTTTTAACCCCTCAACGACCTTGGACGTATGCATACGTCTTGGCGATCGTGCGGGCTTGCGGGCGAGCCGTGCAGAATCGCGACATGGGACCAGCGGTATATTACCGCTGGCCGCATGCCGTATCACCCGCTTCCGGAGTGAGTGTGCGTAACGTACTTTCCATATAAATCTGTCATGTTAATTAACCCGTACGGAGAACGCCGTAAACAAAAAAAAAAAACAATCACAGAATTAAAATTTTTGTTCATCCCGCAGCACATAAAATGGAATAAAAAGAGATCAAAAACTCCTATAAACGCCAAAGTTGTAACAATTAAAAGGTCTGTTCATCCCGCAAAAAAAAAGTCCTTACACAGCTCTGTATACGGAAAAATAAAAAAATGTATGGCTCTCGGAAAATATCAATGCATAAATATTCTTTTACACACTAAAAACACTTTTTTTTTTTTTAAAAGTGCTTCAACATAAAAAAAAATATAAACAGGATATCACCATATTCGTATCGACCCAAAGAGTAAAGCTAACTTATCACGGATACTAAACGGTGATCACTGTTAAAAATAAAAAACACTACTAGGATTGCAGTATTTTCTTCACCCTGCCTTCCAAAAAATGCATTTAAAAGCGATCAAAAAGCCTTGTCCGCCAAAAAATTATACTAATAAGAACGTCAACTCATCCCACAAAAAACAAACTCCTACACAGCTCCACAAACAGAAATATTTAAAAGTTTTGGCTCTCAGACTATGCCGATGCAAAAATGTGTTTTCCTGGTTGAATAAAAGTGTTTTTTATTGTATAAAAGCAGTAAAACATAAAAAAATATACAAATTGGGTATCGCTGTAATTGTATTGACCTGCTGAGTAAGCCAGCATGTCATATATACCGTACAGTGACCACTATAAAAAATAAAAAACACTACCAAGATTGCTGTATTTTGTTCAAAACATCTCACAAAAACCTTAATAAAAATACGTCATATGAACCCCATAATGGTACCAATAAAAACATCAACTCATCCCGCAAAAAAACAAGCCCATACACCGCTCTGCACACAGCAAAATAAAAAAGTTATGGCTGTCAGAATAGGACAACAAAAAAACGCAATTTTTTTATAGACATATTTCTATTGTGTAAAAGTAATTAAACAGAAAAAAACTATATAAAATCAATACCATTTTAATTGTACCGACCCCCATAGTAAAGTTATCCTGTCATTTACACTGCACAGCGAATGCTGTAAAATTGAAACCCAAAAAACAATGGTAGAACTGCATTTTTACCCCCCATTTTCATGGCCCAATGCTAAAAAAAACTATGGAATACCTGTGCACCCAAAATGCACAGTACACTCCTAGATGAGATTCGTGAGGGGTGTTGAATCCAAAATGGGGCGACTTCTGGAAGGTTTCGCCTGTTCTGCTACTTTGGGGACTTTGCAAATGCGACATGGCCCCACCAAAACCTGCGTTACAAAAGCCAAATAGCGCTCCCTCCCTTGTACGCCCTGCCATGCGCCCAAACAACGGTTTACACCCACATGTAGGATATTGCCGAAAAAATTGCTTAACAAAGTTTTGGGGTTCTTTTTTCCATGATTCCTTGTAAATATGAAACATTTTAAGCTAAAATTGCAGATTATCGGAATTTTTTTTTTTTTACATTTTCACAGCCTAATGCTAAAAAAAAAATTGTGAATCACCTGTGGTGTCTATATACTCACTGCACCTCTGGAGATATTCCTTAAGGGGTGTAGTTTCCAATATGGGATTTTTTTAGGGGTGTTTATTAAGTTTTAGCACCTTAAGGTGTCCGCAAAGCTGCAATAGCACCTAAATAACATCGTATTGAAAATGAGACCCCAAAGACCATTAGTTCCCTCCTATCTGGGGCTTATGGTTAAGCCAAATAATGCACTAGGGCCACATATGGGATATCTCTAAAAACGGCAGACCTGGGGAAATTGATATTACATTGCATTTACCTGGTCACATCTACCGCGTGCCAGTGAATAATGGATAGATATTGAAAATCTGCAAAAAAAGTTACATTTTGAAATTTCACTTCCACTTTGCTATAATTTCTGTGAAATACCTAATGGGTTATCAAACTTACTAAACACTGTTGTAAATACGTTAAGGGGTCTAGTTTCTTAGAAGGCATCATTTATGGGGGTATCTAACATGCGGGGCCCCTCAAAGCCACATCAGAACTGGAATGGTCCCTAAAAAAATGTATATTGCAAATTTTCTTGAAAATGTGAGAAATTACTACTAAGTTTCTAAGCCCTCTAATGTCATAAGAAAAAAGGACATTTAATAAATGATGCCAACCTATAGTGGACAAATGGTAGATGCTAGTTATAAACTATTTTGTGGTGAATAATTATCTGTCTTGCAGAAATTTGGAACTTTCAAAATCACAAATTTTCATGAAATTTTGATATTTTTCACAAACAAACAAGGATTGTATGGATAAAATTTTCTTACTAACTTAAAGCACAATGTGTCACGAGAAAACAATCTCTGAATCACATGGACAGGTAAAAGTGTCAAAAAGTTATTCTCACATAAATTGACACGTCAGATTTCAAAAATAGGGCTGTGTCAGGAAGGCCAAAACTGACTGGGTCCTTAAGGGGTTAACTGATTGCACATCCTAAAAACACACAAACAGTTAAATAAGCAAAGCCAACCAAGGGATCCAGGGTATGTTTCTTGTATTCCTGGGACAAACATACACCACCACGGGCTCCTATACTTGTGGGGCCCCCGGGCAACTGCCTAGTGTGCCCAATGGAAAAGATGGCACTGCACACACCTATCCTGAGAATGGGGGTTTCCTTTCTCCTACATCTGCATTATTGCCACATCTGTAGCTAGCTGGGGGATGACGACATGTAAACATCTCTCTTCATTCACTTTTATGAGAGTTCCAAGTACATCCAAGTAAGTTTATTGAAAACAAGGATGAGGGGCGAATCCCTATTTTCGATATAGAGTTCGGTCTCACCTCAGAGGTTTACGACATGGATTCAAGTTAAAGGCACATCCCAAAAAATTATCATATCCATAAATTGGGGTTGGTATTAGGCATTTTTTAAGGGTTTTGAATAAGTTAACTTAGCCATTCCTTGGTGATTCCGTTCCTACTGCACTGTCGCTCTGATGTCACTTCCAGTCCAATGTTTCGGAAGGGACTTCAGCGTGACAGCAACATGGGATGGGAAATGCTGGGTAACAGGTAAGTTACTCCATTAAAACCCAGTAAAAAGATTAACTCCAATCTAGGGTTAGGGTTATGGTTTGGTTTTGGGATACGTTAAGGCTTAGGGTCAGAGTAAAAAAATTCAGGTTCTGGATGTTCAGAATCTATATTTTTTCACAACTTTGGTCGAACCATTGCTGAACCGAACAGGGACACATTTAAGCAACATTACTTGTTGATTTTAAGCTACCCTAAGGGTATATTCACACGACGTAACTGCAGGGAGTAATTTGGCACGTAATTGCACTGCAATATGCCCGAAATGCGCCCGCAATTCCGGTAATTCATAGCTCCCAAAGAGACATGTCCCTTCTTCTATGCGTTTATGGGGATAATAGAAGTGAATGGTGCCACCCCTCCCCCGCTGTAGGAGTGCGTGCTGGCCAGCACAGACTTCTAAAACACCCAGCGTATTGCGTCACGTACAGTACGCGCCACAATACGCCATGTGAACAGACCCTAATGGTGAAATGTGACCACCATGAGATTCAGCTGCAATCCTGAAACTCCTTGTAAAGCTGTTTCTGCTAAAACTATGCCAAGTAGGTACACTACTCACAAAAAGTTATGGATATTGGGTTTTTGGTTGAAATTTCTGGATAAACATAAAATTTCTTGAAATTGTTTTTTTAAATGATCTCTTAACTTTAGAATGCACATATCCAACATTTCAGTACCTTTTGCACAACTTGCTGGTTTCTAACAAGCTTAATGGAAGAATTCCCAAAAGGTATTTGATCCTGGAATCGTCCAATAAATCTAGGGGATCCATTAGAATTAGGCTTTAAACAGTCTTCCTCACCATGCTGTTCACATTTTGACATAATGAGACCAAGTGGACATATTACAATTGATCAGTAGTACCTTGCCATCGCGAAGCTTCAAGCAGGATGCTCTTAGACGAAAGTGGCCACTGAGCTTAGTGTCGCAGAGTCTCATCAGCAGGTTGTAACAGAGATACAGAAAGACTGGAAGAGTCACAGAAAGGCAAAGAAGTGGATGTCCTTTGCTCCATCACACACTGTTGACTGCTTCACTGTAACCAATGCCCAACTGGATGATTAATGCCCCACAACTCCAGGCATGTTTAAGGGAGGTGAGAGGTGACCAAGTATCACGTCAGATCATTCATAACCATTTACATTAGCACGGCATGTGTGGTAGACGACTAGCAAGGGTACCTGACCACACCACCAGGCACAGGTATCATTGTCTTGCATGGGCCTTGTGTTTGTGCAAGTGCTCCTAACTTTTTGTGGGTAGTGTAAGTTATGCAGAATCCCCGATAATGCAAACTCTCTCTCTGGAGATATATATATTTAACTTGATTTCTCATTGTATAACAGTACTGGCCCCTTTTACCATGTGGCATAGGAACACTTGACCATTCCCTCTAGACATGCTGGCCTGTATGTGATTACAAGTTCTGCACCCAATTTTCCTGCACCCTGTTTTACAATGATTCTTTTCTTGACAAGAAAATATGTTTCTGAGTTTACAATCCTATTTGCTGTCAGCAAACTGATCATTTATTTGATATTACACTTGGAAGAAATATTGTAGAAAATAGCTTACAACTTCCACAATGTTTTCAGGTCTGTGCAACATTAATTTTTGACTCTGCAAGAAGCAACATAAGTATCAGCAGTAGTAAAATCAATTTAAATTATATTGTTATTATAGTTGATCATTTTGAGCATATAAAATTGTGTCAAGGCTAATTCTTTCTGTGCTTTTTAGGCAGCACAAGCCTATTTTTATATATGATTATAATTTTACAAATTTTTATATTATCCTTTAGCCTAATTGTTTGATTGGTCCATGGTGGTTTCATATTGTAGTTGGAACCTAGTTTCAGTATGCTATGAACAAGGGCGCAGGTACGTCCAAAACGCGTAACGTCCAAAACGCGTAAAGGTGTAACTTTAGGGGGGTACGGAGGGGACTGGTCTCTCCCACTTTTTTATGTGTGGGGGATGGTCACCGCCACTTTTTAGCCACTTCAATAAAAAAATAATCCATATGAAAGCATGACAATATGGTAAGTGGGGAGAGCAGAGCACAGAGGAGGAAGAAGTTAACCCTTTGCCTCCTATATTTCTGTGCATCTTGGGGGGGCAGAGTAGGCAGCAGCCTCAAGTGTCAGTGCAGAGTGAGAGCAGCGCTGATTGGTAGAGCAGGAGTCAGCAGTGGCTTCTTCACTAATCAGAACACTGCTCACAGTCCAGCACACTCTGGATCTGGGGCTGTATCTTCCCTCCCATTGTATACCACCTCCCCTATGCTCAGCCCTCGTCAGAGAAGAAGAGAAACTCTTGCTGAATGCCAACTGCACCAGACTACAGGAGACAGGTAGGGAGGGGACAAGGGTATTAGGCGTTGTGTGTGCATGTGGGTAGGGTATGTACTGTGTATGTGAGATGTGTATATAATGTACAGCCATGTGTCTAGCTATGTCCCGTCTTCCCTGCACTTACGCGCCTAGGAAAATGAAAGTAAATGGGGCCAGCTCTGTAGCTTTTTAAAAGTATGGACTGGCCAGCGCATACTTCTAAAACCCCCGGCATATAGCGGAGCGCTCAGTACACCCCACTATATGCCGTGTGGACATACCTTAAGGGTACATTCATGCAGCAGATATGAATGCTGATTCTGAGGCAGATTCAGTGCTGGATCTGCCTTAGAACCGGTGTCCAATCTGGCAGGAAACTGATTTACATTATACCCTAAGTAAAATCAGTGTTGTCATTTAGATTACACTGATTTTACTTGAGTATTTTCGGAGCATACTGTCAGCGCCTACACAGAATTCTTCCAGGTGTTTTACGCTCTAACAGAACTAATGGATAGGAGGGAGAAATCTGCCTCGGGCAGTCTGGGTCATTTGCTCGTCGGAAATCTGCGTCTGCAAGCGCCGAATTTCCAACAAGCAAACGACACTGTCAGTGCCGAAAAACCATCATGTGAACTCCTATGTGTGTAGTGTGTCTGTGTTCAGTAGATGTATATGTACACCCACAATTTCCTTGTCTAATGTAGTCTCTGGGGTACACTGTGTAATGTAATAATCTCTGGGGTATGGTGTAATATCTCTGTTGTACAGTGTGTAATGTAATCTCTGGGGTACAGTGGGTAATGTAGTAATACTACGTGAGTAACACTTGGAGTAATGTAATTTTATCACTGGGTAATGGTGAATAATGTAATCTCTGGGGTATGGTGTAATGTAATCTCTGGGGTATGGTGTAATGTAATCTCTGGGGTATGGTGTAATGTAGTCTCTGGGGTATGGTGAATAAATGCCGTAATCTCTGGGGTACAGTGGGTAATGTAGTAATCGCTAGGGTACAGTGAGTGATGTAATCTCTGTTGTACAGTATATAATGTGATCTCTGGAGTACAGTGAGTAATGTAATCTCTGGAGTACAGTGAGTAATGTAATCTCTGGGGTATGGCGTTATGTAATCTTTGGAGTACGGTGTGTAATGTAATGTAATCTCTGGGGCACAGTGAGTAATGTCATTCATTTCTAGGGTTCAGTGTGTGATATAATACATTTTGGGGTACAGGGAGTTATATTATTTCTTGAGCACAATGTGCAATTCATTTCTAAGGTGCAGTTAGTAATGTAATTTATGTGGATACTATGTGTAATATAATTCATTTCTGGGGTGCAGTGAGTGATGTAATTTCTGGTGTATGGTATGCAATAAGATAAATTTTGGGGTACAGTATGTGACATAAGTGATTTTTAGGGCTACAGTGAGATTGGGTTCTTTTATTTTCCTCATTCTGTGGTGTATATAACAAATTTAATGAAGAAGTGATGGGGGATGGGAGGGGTTAAGTGAAGTTTGCTCCATTGCCAGGGCTGCTTTTTAGTCCCAGTCCGGCCCTGAACTTCAGTAATTAGAGAGCCACTCATAACCTTACGGATTGCACCAAAACTGTTTGCCGTAAGGACTCCGCCTGGACCTGCTGGGGGAGCTCACAGCGCTCCCTCAGACCTCCTCGCTGGGTTAGTGGGGCCGCTTCACTACAGGGAAAGGAGGGGAGAGAAGGGAAGGGAGGGGAAGTGAAAGGGAAGGCGAGTGAAGGAGAGATGGAGGGATGGGAAGATAGGGGATGAGAGGGAAAATTGGTCCCCCCCCCCCCCACTTTTTGAACCAAAGTTACACCCCTGCGTAAGCGCATCACATTTCGTCTTTGACTTTTCTTTGTGTTTTAATAGATCTTCAGTAAAAGCTTAATTTTTATGGAAGCGCTGGATTTTTGGATAACTCTTCTTCTTGGATGTTGGCGGGAAGTCGGAAGCATCCGTGCACCTAAAACAGATCTTATAGAAACTGCAGAGCATGTAAATTGTGGAGTAACTTGCAGAGTGATTCTATTGATTTCTTTTAAAGTATTTTTTTTTTATAAACTGTGTTTTTATTGGTTAAAGTTTTGCATATTCATACAATAATAAAACATTTGAAGAAAAAGTATGGTTCAATAATTGCAAATAATTGTCCAATTCTCTTTAGCATTACCATGCTCTAAAGCAATAACATACATGAACATATGTGTAGGAGACATGTAGCAGTGATGCTCTCAATAATGGAGGCATATGAATTCCAAAACTTATTCAACTCTCACAGCAAAAATGAACTTTGAATCTACACAACACAACACAAGACAGTAAAAAGGATTGTATTAAAATACTTTAAAAGGTGTCCTGTCACCAAACTGATCATTTATTTTACATTACACAAGGAACAAAAAATTTAGCGATGCCTTACCAGTTCCACATTGTTCTCAGGTCTTTGTTGCAATAATTTTTTACCCTGCAAGAAATAACATAAGCATTAGCCATAGTAATAGTAATATTTATTACTGCGATTATAATTGATTATTTGAGCAGTTTGTCAATTTTCATCCTGTATGCCTTCAAATAAGCAGCACAAGATACAGTACCAGCAGATTGGTAAAGAAAGCCCCTTCCAATTCCTTGCTTAGGACCTTTTTCATGACCTGGAATGTAGGACCTCTCTGTAAGAGGGGTTCCTGTAATAGAAGACTCAAGATGTCAATGTTTTACATCAGTGGTCTTCAAACTGTGGCTTTCCAGTTGTGGGGAAACTACAACTCCCAGCATTCCCAGAAAGGCATCAACTGTCAAGGTAACCTAAGAGTTATAGGTTAGAGAACATTGTTTTACATAGATGACCAGTCATCTGATTGGCTGTTATGTTAAACCAAATTTCACCTGCACCAGACAATATCTGTTTGGAGAGGGTTTTGGTAGCTTTGTGGTTAACCCCTTTAAGGGGGTTTTACCACAAAGGTATTTCATGTTTGGTTTGTCTTGCTTTATCTTTCAGTGTGTTCAAAAGGGGTCGTGAATGATTTGTTTGAACTGCATATCATGTGACCCAGCAGTCTTGACATTACCATGCCTTTCCCCACAGTGTGCTAACTCAAACAAAGGTCTATTTATATAAAGAGCTATAAGTAGCTACAGTGTAGCTGAGTGGTTAGCACTTCTGCCTATTATCATAGGGGTTCCAGATTCAAGTCCCTACAGGAATCAAACGCGGATTTCGGTTCAATGCACGAACGTGATTGAGGTTTCTTCTTTCCTTTTATTTATTTGCACTGTTTGACTAATTACTAAGGAGTACAGAGAACAGAAGTAGAATTGCTCAGCAGCGAGTGTGATTACTAAGCAGGGAAGAGACAGAGTAGCTGCCTGAGAGGAGAGGTGATCTCTGGTCAGATCCCCTAGAGACGAGCTGCAGACTATGGATCAATAAGGGAGCAGCTAAAACAAAAAAATGGTGCAGAATGTTTAATAATGATGAATGGTGAAAATGTTTATTATTTAATTTGCAAGGTTCCCACAGCAATTTTACTTTGTGGTAAATCCCCTTTAAGGCCCCATGAAAGATATTTATGACAGGATATGATATACACATCTGATGTATATTCTACAGGGAGAAACTGAATGGATAGAAAGCTGTGTGGATATACCCTAAATGCCCTCAGTCTGGGAATGATCCTTTAAACATTGTATAACAAAGGTCTGCAACTAAGTGTTTTAAATCTTTTCTTAAGATTGCTGTGAATAAATGAAAATAATCACATTACATTCACGGACTGAAAATCCATCCAAAAAATGTGTTGATTAAACAAAACTTGTCAGAGTAGAGAGCTTGGAAAGACTGTAATAATGCCTGGATCAGGTCAGGACTGGTCTTCAACCCTTGGATGTAAGCTACAAATGTGCCCATTTACTGGCAGGAATCAGAGTTTGTTAACACTTGGATAAGGGAAAGCACAAAGTTGCATATTTTATCATTGTACAATGAACATACATCATTTACATAAGATTAGGATTCACTTTTTTAGGTGTTCAACACAAAAAAGATGAATGTATGAACATATAAAGGAATAGTAGCAAAATAGGCAAATAGCATGCTAGATCGCTTTTAACCAATGTATGTTATACCTATATTTTGGGTTTTTTTTCTATGCCATACAGTCCATAAATCAAGGAGGAAGTTATTGCACACAGTGTTATTGAGAGCTGTATGTATATGTCTTTAGTAGTGCTGATTAAAGAGATCTCTGTTCGGTTCTACACCAGTTTGGCCAAGTTTATAAAAATATTGAGCATTTAGGATGTCCCAAACTCATATCCCATTAAAATCTATGGAGGAGGGGGTGTTAAAAATCTGTGCAGCACTATTCGTCATTAATTTAGATGCTGAAGCCGCGAGCGCCATGACACAGGGATCAGAGTGTGAGTTACTTGTGCCCACTCTATAGCTGCTTATTGACAATAGGATGTACCCAGGTGTCCAAAATAGTTAACCCCCAAGGCTATGTTCACATGGGCTAATTTCAGTGCGAGATGCACGATGAAATTATGGTAATCCATAGTTCCCATAGAGAACTATGGATTACGCCTCCTCTCCCCGCACGTAAAATACGATCGTATTGTACGTGCGGGAAGATAAGTGACATGTCAATTACTTGCAGCAAATACGCAACGAGAGTAATGACAGTATATGGGGCCGCCCCCCCGCGTTGCGGGAGTATGCGCAGTTCAGCGCGAGTCCCAAACACCCATGGTAATTGGGGGGTGTACTGTACGCCTTGCAATTACGCCGTGTGAACATAGCCTTACCCCAATTAAAACTACAAACCTAACCAACTTTTCCATGATTTCCACCAAAATTTGGTTCTGGTCGACTTGAATTAAATTACTTAGATTCAGGTTAAATTTAACCAAGACCCTAATCTGAAGTAGAATACCAATCTTCAGAGAGCTACCCTCATGGGTGACTAGAAGCAGAAGGAAATGTATAACTGTATGGCTGCATGTCAGAAATATAGAGATAAGAAAATATAGACCTAGAAAATGAGAGTTGACGTTTCTGGAAGACTCCGCATACGGTATATGCCTTCTTATGTGACACAAGGTCGGGTGGTTGAGGGGACAACTGCTACTCTATATATTGCATTAGTGCCAGGGTGAGCCAAGAAAAGAACCCTAATATTTAACAAGCTGTCCTTTCGAGCTGCGGCTGCCCTCTCCTCTTAAGTTCCAGGTTTTTGTTCCAACAAAGGGGAGAGGCTCCTGCTTCATTCAATTACAATGGAGCTAGACGAGAATCTGGAAGTTGAGAGGAGCAGCAGCTGTTGGGGACAGGTAGTTAAGTATAAGGGTATGTTCACACAGCATGATGGATCAGATTTTGGAGCCGAAAAACGCATCAAAAAGCGCTGCATAAATCGCATCCAAAACGTGTTCAACACGCAGGTACTTGTTTGGCTGCGTTTTGGCTGCAGCAGGAACGCATCCTATACTTTTAAATTGGGTGCCCACCGCGTCTTTCAGATCAAGAATTGACATGACAATTCCTCGAATGGTTCCAAAAGACGCATCAGAAAGACGCATGTAAACACGCATCGGTGATCACTCATCTGAACGCCGGTGCGTGTTTTACATTGAAAGCAATGGAAATCACACTGCACATTGTTAGAGGCAGGTTTGCGCCCAAGGAGCTGCTGGAGGAGCGTCCCGGCGCTGGAGGCGTGGCCTGAAGAGGAGCGCGTGCCCAGGAAGCAGGTAAGTATGAATGTTGTTATTTTTAACTGCCTGAGTGCCCCTATATACCTGCTGAGTGCCCCTATATACCTGCCTGAGCCTCTATATGCCTGCTGAGTGCCCCTATATACCTGCTGAGTGCCCCTATATGCCTGCTGAGTGCCCCTATATACCTGCCTGAGCCCCTATATACCTGCTGAGTGCACCTATATACCTGCCTGAGCCTCTATATGCCTGCTGAGTGCCCCTATATACCTCCCTGAGCCTCTATATGCCTGCTGAGTGCCCCTATATACCTGCCTGAACCCCTATATGCCTGCTGAGTGCCCCTATATACCTGCCTGAGCCTCTATATGCCTGCTGAGTGCCCCTATATGCCTGCTGAGTGCCCCTATCTGCCTGCTGAGTGACCCTATATGCCTGCTGAGTGACCCTATATACCTGCGGGGTGCCCCTATATACCTGCTGGGTGCCCCTATATACCTGCCTGAGCCTTTATATGCCTGCTGAGTGCCCCTATATACCTGCCTGAGCCTCTATATGCCTGCTGAGTGCCCCTATATACCTACCTGAGCCTCTATATGCCTACTGAGTGCCCCTATATACCTGCTGAGTGCCCCTATATACCTGCCTGAGCCCCTATATACCTGCTGAGTGCCCCTATATACCTGCTGAGTGCCCCTATATGCCTACTGAGTGCCACTATATACCTGCTGAGTGGCTCTATATACCTGCATGAGCCCCTATATACCTTCTGGGTGCCCCTATATACCCGCCTGAGCCTCTATATGCCTGCTGAGTGCCCCTATATACCTGCTGAGTGCCCCTATATACCTGCCTGAGCCCCTATATACCTGCCTGAGCCTCTATATGCCTGCTGAGTGCCCCTATATACCTGCTGAGTGCCCCTATATACCTGCCTGAGCCCCTATATACCTGCTGAGTGCCCCTATATACCTGCCTGAGCCTCTATATGCCTGCTGAGTGCCCCTATATGCCTGCCTGAGCCTCTATATGCCTACTGAGTGCCCCTATATACCTGCCTGAGCCTCTATATGCCTGCTGAGTGCCCCTATATACCTGCCTGAGCCTCTATATGCCTACTGAGTGCCCCTATATACCTGCTGAGTGCCCCTATATACCTGCCTGAGCCCCTATATACCTGCTGGGTGCCCCTATATACCAGATTGAGCCTCTATATGCCTGCTGATTGCCCCTATATACCTGATGAGTGCCCCTATATACCTGCCTGAGCCCCTATATACCTGCCTGAGCCTCTATATCCCTGCTGAGTGCCCCTATATGCCTGCCTGAGCCTCTATATGCCTACTGAGTGCCCCTATATACCTGTGAGTGCCCTATATACCTGCCTGAGCCCCTATATACCTGCTGGGTGCCCCTATATACCTGCCTGAGCCTCTATATGCCTGCTGAGTGCCCCTATATACCTGCCTGAGCCCCTATATACCTGCCTGAGCCCCTATATACCTGCTGAGTGCCCCTATCTATATACCTGCTGAGAGTGCCCCTAGCTATATACCTGCCTGAGAGTGCCCCTAGCTATATACCTGCCTGAGAGTGCCCTTATATACCTGCCTGAGAGTGCCCTAGCTATATACCTGCCTGAGAGTGCCCCTAGCTATATACCTGCCTGAGAGTGCCCATATATACCTGCCTGAGAGTGCCCAAGATATATACCTGCCTGAGAGTGTCACTATATACCTGCCTGAGGGTGCCCCTAGCTATATATCTGCCTGAGAGTGCCCCTAGCAATATACCTGCTGAGAGTGCCCCTAGCTATATACCTGCCCGAGTGTGCCTCTATCTATATACCTGCCTGAGGGTGCCCCTATATACCTGCCTGAGAGTGCCCCTATATACCTGCCTGAGAGTGCCCCTATATACCTGCTGAGTGCCCCTATATACCTGCCTGAGCCTCTATATGCCTGCTGAGTGCCCCTATATACCTGCTGAGTGCCCCTATATACCTGCTGAGTGCCCCTATATGCCTGGTGAGTGCCCCTATATACCTACCTGAGCCTCTAAATGCCTGCTGAGTGCCCCTATATACCTGCTGAGCGCCCCTAGCTATATCTGCAGGGACGAGTATTGGCCGGGAGAAATCAGCACGAAGGTGTGAACCGGATGGAGAAGAAAAGGGAAAGTGAACGACGCTGATCAGAAAAGACGTCTCCTGTGAGTCACTAAATGTAACTGCAGTGTAATCACTTATATTTCTGCAGAGCGTTACATACAACTAGTATCTACCACTATCTGGTCACTGTATGGGCGGTGGTATATGTATTCAGAGCTGTGTACAGCTGATGGTCACATGTGGGGGTCGTGTTTGGTCAGGGTCTGGCAGGATTATTTGATCCTTAAGCAGTAATAGTTTTGGGTCTTGGTTTTGTAGGAGTGTTTTTTAGTAACAATCCTTCGTCTAGTAGATTTGCTCGGTGTATTATTCGGTGACTGTTATTTAGGGGTATTGCACTGTCATACGGAGGGGAGCGATTTTGAAAAAGCAAATTTGTCATTGTGCAGTGACTGCTGAGGAGATGGACAGGAGCTATGTGGAAGATGCAGAAAGTTAGTGACAGCACCTGGGGCAGGGGCGAGAAGAATTAGTGTGGGGGGGTGGTGGAATTTTTTTTTATTTTGGGTGGGGGCGCCATTGGCTGTACTTGCCTAGGGCACCAAAATGCCTTGTCCCGGCCCCCGCGGTGTGTACTGTACGTGCCACAATGCATCGTGTGAACATACCCTAATACAGTACGTATTTTAGAGAACAACCCAGTCAAGTCTCTTTAAGAGACCTTATTTGCTAGTATTTGTGTGCAAGGAAGTGAAGCTAATGTATGCATTATAGTTTTTCCATATACAATGACTCACTAAGCAGTGTCCATAAAGTAACTTTTGATGTTGTTTATTACAAACGTTCACACTTGAGTTTTAAGCTGTAAAATTGCATTTGGTGTCTGCAACGTAAAGGAACACTTCTAATAGATTGAATTAGCTCCCTAGTATAATAGTGTTGTTGTGCACAGACGTATGGGTGATTTGGTTTCTCTCTGCCAGAGAAAATGTTTTCTATACAGACTATAAAGTTATTATAATTTACATTCAGGACTTTATAACAGTGGTAAATGTTCTGGGTAATAGCGCATGGCAAGGCTGATGAGAATTAACAGCTCCCGTGACTAACTGGGAACACAGTGATGGAAGTCTTCATTGCTCGGCTTGCACAGTTAATGCTCGGAGATTTAAAAAAGTTTTCCAACTTTGATTGACTTAGACAGATTGAAGAGATCCGGCAACATGAAATAATAAGGAACTCAATATTTTGATTAATATGGAGCAGCGGTTGAGTTTCCTATATTCTCTGAGTTACAGCTCACAAATTATATTCTGACATGTCATAAATTTCCCACATGGTTGGATAATGGATAAAGGAACTTGGATTCTATATTAAACTTGGTTAAAGAAGGTTAGAATAGATGAGCCATGACACGATAAATTGACAATGTTTCGAATAAATTCAAATATTTGGTCTCGGGAAATGCAAAGATGGACTATTTTAATGATTCTAATCTATCATCGACGTATGAGAAATAAGGGTTTCCTAGCAGTTTCCTTTTTTTAATATAAATATATATATATATATAAATAATGCACAGACCCCCATAAGGTCACGCCTGAGTCATAGGATATGTTCACACGATGTACTGTGCCGCGTACAGTACTCGCCACAGTACATCGTGTCTTTCGGGAGCTTACGCTGATAAGCGCATACTCCCGCGGCGCCGGGGGGGTGGGGGGTGGCAGCCCCATTGGCAGAAACATTACTTCCGATTTCTCTAGGTTACCCCTATGTTTTGGGAACTAAAAGTGATGTCGGATATGACGCATTACACCCGGCATCACATCTGAAGTCACTTTACCTTCCCACAACATAAGGCTAACCTAGCTGTAATGCTAGTGAAATTTGTGACTATTTGATGTCATAATTTCCATTTCTTGTATATTAACCTAATTATAATTTCCTTTGTTGTATCACAAGTTATAATCACACAGGCTTGCATATCTCTGTTTAGCTCTCAAGCCTACAGACTTCACTTAATTTACGATCTGAGGGGGGCCCGCATTGTCTGGTTTGGGTGATTCTGTATTTTCTTATCTTAGTCTCAGGGAGCTGGCCCCTCCATGATATAAGATGAGGTCATACAAAAGAACTTTGTATTTTAAGTGGACACAATAGGTTGTGTCTGCCAGTTTTTTTTTTTAAAGACATATAACAACCAGAGAGGCTTTTTTTAAATTAGAAGCTGGTACCCAGTGCTGAGGACGCTCTCACTGGTGTTGAGTCCCTCCTGGAGTTCCCTGTTTTCGCCATTTAGCTTCTCAATGGTTGAAGTCATAAAAAAACAGGTGAAGTTATAAGCTCTGAGGAGGTGAGGTTTTTAAGTATTTAACCTTTGTAAATACATATTTAGCAAAACTGTCCCCAATGTCACACTATTTTCTGTAACCAGTTTATTCTTACTTATATGTTATATTCTATGTTAAATAAAATTGTGTTGCACCCTGACCGATTGGCCTTCTTTAAAGCTGTACCTAAAACCTGTATTGAAAAACTTGGCAAAACACCTAGCGAACCTGGGAGTAATGTCAGACATTCGTCCCAGAAGTGGTGGCACGGTGGGCACAACATGAGGCTTGGAGCAGCGCTATAATAAATAATAATAATCTTTATTTATATAGCGCCAACATATCCCGCAGCACTTTACAATGCAGAGAGTATAATTACAGACAAAAGACAGACATTACACAGCGAGAGCTACTTACAGGTGAAACACAAGGTGTGAGGGCCCTGCTCGCAAGAGCTTACAATCTATGAGGGTGCCTGGGGGAAACAAAGGGGGAGAAGTGTTAAGTTTACAATGGTCCAGCCTTGTTTCATAAATATGGGGTGGTTTACAAAAAAATTGGGTGAACCTGCCACCATGACAGTACATCTATAGCGCTGAAAGATAATCTTACCCCTAAAACAATCTAAAAACTCTAAACCAAACTTATGGATTAGGTTACAGTTACCATCACAGATAATATTAGGAATAGGGTACAGGGATAGAAGAACAAATTTGGGTTCGGAACATCCCAAATTCGATTTTTTTTTCATCTATTCAGTTAAACTGGTAGTAAACCAACCAGGGACCTATTCGAATAAGATTAATATTTAGTATTGTACTCAGTATAGTATTATAGTATTGATTGAAGTGTTTTAAGGGTTAAATTGTTGGGATAGGCTGCTTTCACACAGCGCAGTTTTGTTGCAGTTTTAAAGGGAACCTGTCACATAGGTTGTGCCCCCCTTGTTGAGGGCAGCACAAGCTAGTGTCAGACCTGCTGTTTCCAGCGCTGTGTCCCTTATTCTGTAAGATGCTGTAGTTTTAGAGCATTTACCCCTCAAATCTTATTCAGGAGCAGGTGTTAGCTCCACCCATCAAAGGCTAGCTCCGCCCACTGAGTTATTCACATGTTTCTACCTATTCAGAGTAATAGGTTTGTCAGTTGAGGTGGGCGGGGCTAGCCTCAGGTGGGCGGGGTTTGAAAAAAACTGACACTCTGAAGGACTCTTCTGGCTGAAAACTGCAGATTTGAGCATTAAATACATGAAAACTTCAGCATCTTACAGAATAAGGGACACAGCGCTGGAAACAGCAGGTCTGACACTAGCTTGTGCTGCCCTCAGTCAGGGGGGTGCAAACTATGTGACAGGTTCTCTTTAAGGGTGCTTTCTCACCGTGTATTTTTTGTGCGTTTTTGATGCGTTTTTTGTGCAGGAAGGCACAGCAATTTTTGCCGTGATTTTTGTGCAGCAATGTACAGCATTTATTGCTTTGCCTTCCTGCACAAAAAAACGCATAAAAAATGCACCAAAAATACACTGTGTATTCCACGGTTTGGAAAGTGAGTAATCAATTAGTGTGTTTGTATCCACAAGACTTCAAACACAGTCATTGATTACTTACCTGAAACACCTTTCTGAACAATTTAGACGACTGAAAGAAGCTTCTGGTCATAAAGGCAGTTTAATTGGAGCGCAGCTAAAACTGCACCAAAACTGCTCTGTGTGAAAGCGCCCATAGGATCTGATGTGACTCTGGCCATAATTTAAAGTACTACAGATGGTGTTTTGCAATCAGGTCAATTTCCTATTACAGAGTCGCAGCAGAAGTATATACAACTATGGAGCATGGGCGTAACTACAATTCAGCAAAATGAGATTGGCTCCTACCACAAAGTGATTCACTGGATTAGACTATAAAACTTAACTTTTAATAAATATAAATACAAATAAAAAGGAGTCAGATAAACTCCAAAGTACACACAGCCAAACAATTAAAAAAATGCTGTCCCTGGATAGTAATCCTAAATGGGAAGCTACCTATCACAATTGTGGGATATTCGTCCCAATAAGGACGGTCCCACCTGGAACCTAGGGGGGAATTTTATCCCTATTATACCCTATACACAGGAAAATAATATATCTTTCTTAAATTCCCTGTGCAATAAATGCACTAAAACAGGAGATACAAAACACCCCAAAACACACCATAAAGCAAGTAAGGCTATCATGTAGATCACCAAGCCCAACGCGTTTCATACCCCAGTATGTGGAGACTCATCAGGGGCAGAGACTCATAAATATTAGCCTTAAATATAACACGCAGTATAATACAGGGATGCAAAGGTTTTCAAAACGGTAGCCAAAAAAGTAAGACGGTGTATCCGTAGAAATATCCAAATTATTTTCAATGCGGCTACCCCTCTAGCAAAAATTTTTTGACTCCCCCAATTTTCGTAGGAGTCAAAATCCCAAAATTAGGTAAAACCCAATTTATTTACAGTTTAAAAACGCCAATCAAGGGACGCCCCCCAAACGTTTCTGGGATCGTAAAATTAACAAAAACGTTGGCATTTACTGGATTTAAAAGCTTGGGGGGAAATTTGTTGTGGCACTTCCTCATAAATAAGGATACAATGGATCTTCTGGGAAAAATTTTTTGGAATACGATTTATGATCAAATACTATGGGAAGCATTGACGTTGAGGCCCTTTTATTTTATCTATAACCCCCGAAATGGACCCTTTAAAGGGAATTGGGGTATTTTCTTTTATGGAAAGGGGGGGTCAAATTTTGGGGGCCCCTAAAAAATTTTTTTCCTCAAATTTTTGGGAAATTTTTGGGTGACGAAATGATTTTCCCATTTGATGGCCCGGGTCTTTTCCCCCAGCTAGGGGCACCCCCATGGGAAGCCCATGCGGCGCCCATTACGCAAAACTGCTTTTGGGTGGTGGGGGGCAACGGTGTTTTGGGGGAGGGGGGGGTCATCGGGGGGAGAGGTACCCCCCCGGGGCCGTTACATAGCGATTTTATTCGTGTTTTGGACGGGCCGAGGGGTCCTTTTTAAAGTATTTGGTGGCAGCCTTTAATCAGAACGAAATAGGTTTAGGTTCCCCCCACGAAACCCGAAAACCAAAAATTTTTTACCTTTTTCCCTTTATGTAGAGATTTTGGAGGGGGGAAACGGGGTGGCATTCCCCGAAAAGGGCTATCGTTTAAAACCCAAAATGCAAAAAAATTGCTTGCTAAAATTTGGGGGGAGCTGTCACCCATTTGCCCTTCGGAGGGGAATTTCCCCAAGGGCCCCGTTTTTTTAGGCTCAGCGAAACTGTTTTAAGCCTTGCTTAAATTTCCCTACTAAACAAGGGGGCCCTTGGGGGGTAAGATTTAGGGATTGAGGAAAATTTAAAAAGGTCAATTTAAACGGGGATATAAAATTTTCCCTTTCCCCGGACCTTTCCCCTATGCTGGCTCCCAATAGTGAGAGGGGTAGCCAGAGAAAACCCCAAATCAGGCTAATTTGCCACCTTTTATTGGGGCAAAATTTATCTATTTTTGAGATGTCCTTAAGAGACATTGGGGCATTCTGAGAATTTGGGCACCCGACTTTTTAAACGTTTTCTTACCCGAGGGACGCCCAGGTTTACCTACAGGTGGAAGAAATCTTGGGGTTTATATGGTTTTGGGACACACCTTTTTGGCCCAAAAACAATCAGCGGGCTCATGGTTGGGTTTGGCAGGGCCCAAGGGGTTTATTTTTTTAAAGGGACTTGCAAAGCATGTAAATTGGGGCAAAAAAACCCCCGGGCCGTATTTCAGCATCGGATGGGTCGTTTTGTATAAATTAGGGGAAATTTGTGAACTGTAGTTCTTCCCATGTTATATACAAAGCTTTCATGTTCTTGCAATCTAGAATACATTGGGGGAAAAAAATAAGACCCTGGAGACAAAGGATTTGGTGCCCTATTGGGGGGAAAATTTGAAAAAATCGTGGGCACCCCCCCCGGGAGACATTTTTAAAACAATCATGGTGGGAAAAGATGGGGCCCCTATACGATTTGAACCTCTGGGTTTTTTTCGAGTCTCGAAAAAAGTAGGGGTGATATAAAACAGAAGCTTTTAAAAACGGAGGCTAAATGGATTTTTAGGTTTTAAACACGGTACCCCACATTGGCCTCAATGAACAACTTAACTTTAACTGTTTTATCTGATAAGTATTCATCCTAAAAACTTGGTGGTTAAAAACTATGATTTTTGCGTTTTTCTTTAATTTATCATGTGATGGGATAACACCTATGCATTATTGTATTAAAGTCTCCCTCCTCTCCTTTTAGATATCATGTGACTTTAGTACCCCGCACCCTGGGGATTATAAGCTAAAATGCTTTTGCTTTTTTGCTTTTTGTTTTCTTTTTTTTTTTTGTTTCTGACTTATAAGCAAATTTCCATGCACCTTGCTGCAGTCTATGTTTAAATTTAATGAGCCGTAATTTCCATTACCTAAATGCATAGAATAGCGCAGGGGCTTCTCAAATAATCAGACTGGCCGGCTATAAAACAGGTGCGCCTTCTATTAGTTGCACTATGGTGTACTGCAGATCTCCCCCGTTTACCCGAAGTCAGGGAGTAAAATTCTCCGCTTGGCTATAAAGGTGATTGTAAGTTAAGAGTGCGCATGCGCGGTATGAGTCAGACGCTGAACAACAGAGGGCGCGGTCTGAGGGAATAGAGACGCGCGTGTGGTGATGCGGCACTCGCATCTAACTACAGTTAGCTCCAATGAACAGGAGCTCTGTAGGCGTCCAACATTGAATATATGTAAGTACAGTGCATTATCCTTTTTCCATCATTTTCTCAGCATATGGACTTATTGTCTTTATTGCCGATTTTGTTATAGATCTTACCTGATGCGGCATTGCTGTAGGAAGGGCTTGTCTGGGTGAATTTCTATGTTAAAATGATGCCCTGGGATTGCTCTCAACATTACTTATAAGTAACAAATGATTGGTTTAACTACTTGGATCTGACTCTCTATGGAATTGGTGTAGTCAGAAGATCTATTGCTTAGATGGGTAGCCGCATTGTATAAGTGGATATTTCTAAGGATGAGGCACCGTACTTACTGTTCTGGCTACAGTTTTGTAACTTCTTGCATCCCATGTATTTTCTGCAGTGTTATATGTTAAGAGCTACTAATATTTATGGAGTCTCTGCCCATGTTGGAGTCTCCACATACTGGGGTATGAAACGCGTTGGCTTGGGTGATTACAGATAGGGCCCTTACTTGCTTATGGTGTGTGTTGGGGTGTTTTGTTTAACCTGTTTTAGTGCATTATTGCAATGGAATTTAAGAAAGATATATTATTTTCCTGTGTATAGGGTATTAATAGGGATAAAATTCCCCCCTAGGTTCTCAGGTGGGACCGTCCTGTATTGGGGACGAAATATCCCACAATTGTGATAGGTAGCTTCCCATTTAGGATTACTAATCCAGGACAGCATTTTCAATTGTTTGGCTGTGTGTACTTTGGAGTTTATCTGACTCCTTTTTATTTGTATTTATATTTATTAAAAGTTAAGTTTTATAGTCTAATCCAGTGAATCACTTATTTTTTTTTGACTATATATTTTTTCTCCTGGGAGAGATTTACTTCCCGTTTACTTCTGTCCTACCACGAAGTGACAGGAAACGGAAATGACAGCATAAATAGCAAAGAGAATATCACCAAATATCCGAGAACCCACATAGCAGTGCTAGATAGCAGAAAGACCCCAACATGTCATTCCCTACAAAATGGTGCAACATCGAGCCTTATTTATCAAAACTGTAACCGTAAGACTGTCCCTGTGGCCCATAGCAACCAATCAGAGATCATACCAACTAATCAGCGCTGACAGCAACAAACCAGAGCCCAAAGCAACCAGTCAGAGCTCACAGCAACCAATCAGAACGCATAGCAACCAGAGCTCATAGCAACCAATCAGAACCCATAGCTGCCAGAGCTAATAGCAACCAGTCAGAGCTCATAGCAACCAGAGCCCATATGAATCAGAGTTCATAGCAACCAGTCAGAACTCAGAACAACCATTCAGAGCTCACAGCAACCAATCAGAGCCCATAGCAACCAATCATAACCCATAGCAACCAGAGCTTACAGCAACCAATCATAACCCATAGCAACCAGAGCTTACAGCAACCAATCAGAACCCATAGCAACCAAACAGAGCCCACAACAACCAATCAGAACCCACAGCAACCAAACAGAGCCCACAACAACCAATCAGAACCCACAGCAACCAAACAGAGCCCACAACAACCAATCAGAGCCCACAGCAACCCAAAACAAAACCCAAACAACCAATCAGAGCCCACAGCAACCAATCAGACTCAAGAAAACCAATCGGAGCTCATAGCAACCAATCAGTGCTCATAGCAACCAATCAGAGCTCACAGCGACCAATCAGAGCTCACAGCGACCAATCAGAGCTCACAGCGACCAATCAGAGCTCACAGCTATGGGCAACAAAGACTGGGCAACATCATTTTCAACCCTAAAAGTAAGGTTCAAGCTGATTGGATGTTGTGCTCGGGAGCCACTAGTTCATTATATTCACGTATTCTGTCAGTACAGAGATGTCTTAGTAATTGAACAGCTTGTTTCCATCAGCGCTGTAGGTCGGCTCATAGCTCACTAAGAGACGACCATTTTAGAGAATAAGATGGGGGGACACTTGAACCCAACCTCCCTATTCAATTCTATGGGACTTTGGAATATAGCCAAGCTCACCCATTCAGCTATATTTAGAACTTGTATAGAAATGAATGGGGAGGATGAGCACAAGCGCCATTCTTCCCTCTCGTAGTGAACTGCACCCCTTTAACTTTTACAGAAGCGAAATATGAAAATTGTATTTAAAACTTCCCATCTATAATAACAAAACATAAAAATTCTTTCCCTCATTTGAAAGTCTGAAAATATTTAAAGTTTATGGTTTAAAGGAAAGTTTATGGTTGAAACCAATTGTTTTATTCATAACTTGAATTGCAAATAAGAAGCCGGAGTATATGACACATAATATAGCCTCCTAATATCTGGTAAATTCAATATAGTCAGCATACAATTACCCGGTGTGTCCGTGGATGTTTACTTTTCATAAAGCCTCCTATATGTAGGAGGAATAATAATAATCTACATATGACAAGATTATGCCATAGAGAATGAGGAGCTTGAGACACTGACTTGTCCTGATTGTGCCAACTGCTATTAGGTCATGTCATATACAGTCTAATGGGAGGCAATGCAGCGTAATCCAGTACTTCTACTTGCTTCCATATTGCAGTGATTGTGCCACGAAAGACACTTATAACCTTTCTATAGGATACGTGATAAAAGTCTGATCACTGGGGAACGGCTGTTGTCCCCCTCCCCCAACCGCTAAAATGGGGTCTCCTACACCCTGCGATGGAATGGATCAATGGCCAATCATGTGTACTGCTGTTCCATGAAGTCTATGAAAGCGATGGAGACACAGGAGAACAGCACTTGGCTATCTCTGTCGCTCCTATAGCCTTTGAATGGAGCAGCAGTACACATGCTCGACCACTGCTCAAATTAAACCTTTCCACACTTTGTGATTGGTATTGGGGAATCCATTTTTGAGATTGGTGGGGTTCCCAGCAGCAGGACTGCCATCAGATATTTCAGGGCCCAATACAGTAGTTATATAGATCTTCCAATATGTAAATAGGTACATAGGACCCCCTCTTGCAGGCCCCGAGAAGGTAGGTAGATAGAGTTCCCCCAGTAGGTAAGTAGGTAGACTCCCTCCAGTAGGTAGAGTCCCCCCAGTAGGTAGGTAGTTAGAGTCCTCCCAGTAGGTAAGTAGGTAGACTCCCTCCAGTAGGTAGAGTCCTCCCAGTAGGTAAGTAGGTATATAGAGGCCCTTCAGTAGATAGGTAGAGTCCCCCCCCCCAGTAGGTAGGTAGATAGAGTCCTCCCAGTAGGTATGTATAGGCCCTTCAGTAGATAGAAAGAGTCCCCCCAGTAGGTAAGTAGGTAGACTGCCACCAGTAGGTAGTTAGAGTCACCCCCGTAGGTAGGTAGATAGAGTAATCACAGTAGGTACGTAGGTATATAGAGGCCCTTCAGTAGATAGGTAGAGTCCCCCCCCCCAGTAGGTAGGTAGATAGTCCTCCCAGTAGGTATGTAGAGGCCCTTCAGTAGATAGAAAGAGTCCTCCCAGTAGGTAAGTAGGTATATAGAGGCCCTTCAGTAGGTAGTCAGAGTCCCCCCCCAGTGGGTAGGTAGCTAGAGTCCTTCCAGTAGGTAAGTAGTTATATAGAGTCCCTCCAGTAGGTAGGTAGATTCCCCCCAGTAGGTAAGTAGGTAGATAGAGTCCCGTCAGTCGATAGGTAGAGTCCCCCCAGTAGGTATGTAGTTAGAGTCCTTCCAGTAGGTAAGTAGGTATATAGAGTCCCTTCAGTAGATAGGTAGAGTCCCCTAGTAGGTAAGTAGGTGGATAGAGTCCCACCCAGTAGGTAGGTAGTTAGAGTTTCCCCGTAGGTAGGTAGATAGAGTCCTCCCAGTAGGTAAGTAGGTATATAGAGTCCCTCCAGTAGGTAGTTAGAGCCCCCCAGTAGGTAAGTAGGTAGTCAGAGTCCCCCCTGTAGATAGGTAGATAGAGGTAAGTAGGTATATAGAGTTCCTCCAGTAGGTAGGTAGAGTCCCTCCAGTAGGTAGGTAGTTAGAGTCCTTCCAGTAGGTAAGTAGGTATATAGAGTTCCTCCAGTAGGTAGGTAGGTATAGCCCCCAGTAGGTAAGTAGGCAGAGTCCTCCCAGTAGGTAGGCAGAGTCCTTCCAGTAGGTAAGTAGGTATATAGAGTTCCTCCAGTAGGTAGGTAGGTAGAGTCCCCCAATAGGTAGGTAAGTAGGCAGAGTCCTCCCAGTAGGTAGATAGGTAGGTAGGTAGGTAGAGTCCCTTCAGTAGGTAGGTAGGGTCCCTCCAGTAGGTAGGTAGAGTCCCCCAGTAGGTAAGCAGGCAGAGTCCTCCCAATAGAAAGGTAGAGTCCCTCCAATAGGTAGGTAGGTGGAGTCCCCGTGTTCTTCCTACCATACAGTGTGGCCAGGCTTTGTTCGGCAGTACCAGCTGTACTGCCCTAACAATGGCCCTGGTCCCAGCAATCAGACATTTATCACCTATCCTGTGGACATCATAAATATAGCGTGTCCATAGTCTTACAGTAGGCTCACATTGCTTTTTGTTTTCAAGATGATTTCAGAGGAAGATGTTAGCCTTCATATTCTATGTGAGGATTCACCATTGAAACCGCCACAAGAATTGACATCCGTTCTTATTCAGCTTTTTTTTCTCCTCCAGTGCTGAAAAGAATTGCATCGTGAAAAACCAGCGTTGTGTGCCCTGCGGCGCAGTTTTCTCATTGTAAACACTGTGTGATAGCTTGCAGTCAGTGTTGGACGCGGTTTCTGACACACTTTCAGTGCGGAATCTGCCTCAAAAACAGCGTCCAAAAGAGCCGTGTGCACCTACCCTCAGGCTCACTATCTTGCTTCTGTTGAAAGTACACACCAAGCCATATATAGATATATAATATATAATCTATAGCCATATAATAGATGACAAGAAGTAGCATCATTCATGGATAGGGCCCCACAATACAATATTATCAACATACAAATCCAGGGAAAGACAATTGTATGTTGAAAGTGACATTAACATACAATGTCCCAGACACTGATATAGCTAATTATCACAAACCTTTTACTTGTAAAACCTGTATTAGTGAGGTTTATGCAGTGATTGGTGGTCTATAGGATCTCTAAACATCACAGTACAGTACTACATGTCCTGTACTTCTCTTACATGTATTAGTGAGGTGCATAAAGTGATTGGTGGTCTATTGCTCCTCTCTACAGTACAGTGCGGTACTACATGTCCTGTACTTCTCTTAAATGTATTAGTGAGGTGCATAAAGTGATTGGTGGTCTAGTAGTGCCTCTCTACAGTACAGTGTGGTACTAAATGTCCTCTTACATGTATTATTGAGGTACATGCAGTGACTGGCTGTCTAATAGTTCCTCTCTACAGTACAGTGCGGTACTACATGTCCTGTACTGCTCTTACATGTATTAGTGAGATGCATGCAGTGATTGGGGGTCTAGTGGCGCCTCTCTACAGTACAGTGCGGTACTACATGTCCTGTACTGCTCTTACATGTATTAGTGAGATGCATGCAGTGATTGGTGGTCTAGTAGCGCCTCTCTACAGTACAGTGCGGTACTACATGTCCTGTACTGCTCTTACATGTATTAGTGAGATGCATGCAGTGATTGGTGGTCTAGTAGCACCTCTTTACAGTACAGTGCGGTACTACATGCCCTGTACTGCTCTTACATGTATTACTGTGCTGCATGCAGTGATTGACGGTCTAGTAGCGCCTCTCTACAGTACAATATTACATGTCCTGTACTGCTCTTACATGTATTAGTAAGGTACATGCAGTGACTGGCCGTCTAGTAGCGCCTCTAAACATCACAGTGCAGTACTACATGTCCTGTACTGCTCTTACATGTATTAGTGAGGTGCATGCAGTGATTAGTGGTTTATAGCGCCTCTCTACAGTACAGTGTGGTACATGTCCTGTACTGCTCTTACATGTATTAGTGAGGTGCATGCAGTGATTGGTGGTCTAGTAGCGCCTCTCTACAGTACAGTGCGGTACTACATGTCCTGTACTGCTCTTACATGTATTAGTGAGGTGCATGTAGTGATTGGTGGTCTAGTAGCGCCTCTCTACAGTACAATATTACATGTCCTGTACTGCTCTTACATGTATTAGTGAGGTGCATGCAGTGATTGGTGTCTAGTAGCGCCTCTCAACAGAACAGTGCGGTACTACATGTCCTGTACCGCTCTGACATGTATTAGTGAGGTGCATGCAATGATTGGGGGTCTATAGCGCTTCTCTGCAGTACAGTGCGATACTACATGTCCTGTACTGCTCTTACATGTACCAGGATGAACAGCTTCTTTGGGCCCCATTTTCTTTATTTCTGGTACATTAGGTCACATGTATGAAAACTGTCTAGCAGTCAGACTGTCTGTTGTCCATAACAACCAGAGCTCGGCTTTTATTTCTTTTACTGCTCTGGGAAAATAAAAGCTGGGCACTGATTGGTTGCGTTGGGTAATAAAGACGGTCTTAGGCTTAGCGCACACCACGTTACTTTGGATGACGGATCCATTCAGATGCAATGAAAAAACGGATGTGTTAATGTGTTCATTGACTCATATAGATGGAAGGGTGTGCCACGTGGATTGGCATAGTGTCCGTTTCTACACTTTTAGTCAAGTACGCGTTTAGTTTTAACTGACGGACGCAGGACGTTGTGCTTTTTCAAGTTGAAGAAAAACGTATACGTTACAGCACACATTTTTTACAATGTATGTCAATGGAAAAAATATTCTAGTGTATGTACCCATGTTGTGAACATATATGTTTATATCCGTCATAAAAATATAAACAAACCTACCCAATCACATTTCAGGAAAAAACGGATGCAGCCAATAGCAAAGCTAGTTAAAAGAAAAATAAAATGTCAAACGTCTGCTCGAAACAGTGCACGTTTGGCATACGTTTAGCATATATGTTTTAACGTACACCTTTTGACATATGGTGAAACGCAGTGTGCACTAAGCCTTCCTACTACACAGTTTTCATACATGTGGTACATCGTGTATAAAGTCCATGACCTAAAGAAGCTCCTGTCCTCAACATAGGAAGTCATTTCCAGCAGCTCTCTCTGATGTTATATGGAAGGACGCGCTTTATCTGTATTAGTTATTTACATAGCTTTCTTTAATCACCATTTTGCATTATGTTGGTGACATTTTGGGGCCTCAGAGCAGTTTCCAGTTTTCCATAGAGTTATGGTTTCAACATACAACGGGCATCCCAGATCCACCTTATATTGTATGTTGGGGACCACTGTACGTTTTAGGGTATGATCACATGGCGTAATTGTGGGACGCATTTTGCAGCGTATTTGCACTTCAATACGCCCAACATGCTCCCCGAGAGCTATGAATTATATGTCTCTAGTATTGTATGCTGGGAGAGAGAATGGGGCCAGCCAAAGGGCCGACCCCCCCTGCGCTTTAGAAGTGCACACTAATCAGCACGTACTTCTAAAACACCCGGAGTATTGCAGCGTACACATTACGCTGTGTGAACATACCCTAACAAATAAATTTTTTAAATAATGCTGTTGTATAGAATAGCGCAGGCTCCTGAGCGATCCTATCTTTTTTCCTTAGTATAGAGATGTATACTGGCCAAACAGAGGCCAAAATAGCACACACTATTGGCTTCTGTATATGGTTACATTTGCCAAGTACATTGGGAGCATTCCCATTCTAAATGATAAATGTAATATGTACCTCGTCGTATGACTGGAATATGTGCAGCATGTCCTTTTCTGCTGTGTGTTGAGGTGAAGACCCAGATTCCACTCCATTTCATTTCTGAGCATGTGATGATGACACCTGGGGAGGCTCAGGTGGGGCTGGCCTGAGGGTAACGACTGCTGTGAGCATTGCTGTGTACAGCTTGGATGGTCTTGGCTTGGTGCTGTCTACTGTCCTGTTATTGTGCCGTGTATGATGGTTAAAGCTGTTGCAGTCGCTTTTGGACCTAATACTGTACTGGAGTGATGGACTTCAGGAGACGGTGATCCCGAGAGCCAATGTTACATATGATGGAGTTATGCTATATAGCGCATGGAGCCAATATCATGTATGGTGGATGTATGCTACAGCACGTGGAGCCGATGTCACGTATGGCGGAGGTACGCTATAGCACGTGGAGCTGATGTCGTGTATGGTGGAGGTATGCTATAGTACGTGGAGCCGATGTTACATATGGCGGAGAGGTACGCTATAGGACGTAGAGCTGATATCACGTTGGGCAGAGGTACGCTATAGGACGTGGAGCTAGTGTCACATATGGCGGATGTACGATATAGCATGTGAAGCTGATGTCACGTATGGCAGAGATACTCTATAGCACGTGGAGCTAGTGTCACATAAGGCGGATGTACGCTATAGCACGAGGAGCTGATGTCACGTATGGCGGAGGTATGCTATAGCACGTGGAGCTGATATCATGTATGGCGGAGGTACGCTACAGCACGTGGAGCTGATGTCACATATGGCGGAGATATGCTATAGAACGAGGAACTGATGTCACATATGGTGGAGGTATGCTATAGAACGAGGAGCCGATGTCACATATGGCGGAAATACGCTATAGCACGTGGAGCCGATTTCACATATGGCGGAGGTACGCTATAGCACGTGGAGCCCATGTCACGTATGGCGGAGGTACGCTATAGCACGTGGAGCCCATGTCACGTATGGCGGAGGTACGCTATAGCACGTGGAGCCGATTTCACATATGGCGGAGGTACGCTATAGCACGTGGAGCCCATGTCACGTATGGCGGAGGTACGCTATAGCACGTGGAGCCCATGTCACGTATGGCGGAGGTACGCTATAGCACGTGGAGCCCATGTCACGTATGGCAGAGGTAAGCTATAGCACGTGGAGCCCATGTCACGTATGGCGGAGGTCAGCCATAGCACGGGGGGCCCATGTCACGTATGGCAGAGGTATGCTATAGCACGTGTAGTTCATGTCACGTATGTCTGAGGTACGCTATAGCACGTGGAGCCCATGTCACGTATGGCGGAGGTACGCTATAGCACGTGGAGCTGATGTCACGTATGGCAGAGGTATGCTATAGCACGTGGAGCTGATGTCACGTATGGCAGAGATACGCTATAGCACAAAGAGCTGATATTATGTATGGACCAGAACCGCAATTTCATAGACTTTGTTCTCTGTGGAGAAAGACTGAGGTAGTAAATTACTGAGACTGTCATTGTGTTACAATAGAGGAATTGGTCAGATGCATGAGGGAGAAAAATCATCGTAAACACCTTGCTAAGCTGACCTGACCCTATCTGACGTCCACAACAACACGAGGTGCATGTGCTGCCTTGTGAGGTGCAGGTGTCCAAGCCGACCTGAGGCCCAAGGTGCTGACCTGTCTGAAGGTAAAGTGGGGACTGTTACTACGGCAACCAGCAGAGCCAGGCCTGGACGTGTGAGGGAATCCTGCCTGAGGGATGTCATTGCCTGGAGCAACCGACCTCAGCGGAGGGGAGAAGATGGACGTCACACTGTCCTCCCACAGGAAACACCTGGACTGTGGGTGAGAGGCCTCAGAAGTGCGAGGAGCCCCCACAGCCAGGTAACAGCACGGTAAGATACAGACGTTTCCAAGTGTTGTTATAGATTTGTGGCGTTTTTTTCACTGGGCACAAGTTTTAAGTCTGTCATAGAGTTTTCCACACATTTGTGACATTTTTGAGACTCTCTGTGGCTTTTTCTCCTCAGAGACTTCCAATGTTTTTTGTTTTTCTGCACCGACCGTGTGTTGCGTTTCTTTCACATTGTGACCGTGTGATGCATTACATAACTGGTGAGGGGGAAAAAATTCACCAGAAAAAAACTTTTACCTCAGGAACCCTGGGCTCGGTTTACAATAATAGTTTTTCAAATCTGGATGTAACATTTGTGAGGCAGTTTGAGCTTTTTTTTTTTTGTCTTGTGTGTTCTTTGAAGCATTTTTTTCACCTTGTAAACCAGGTGAGGGATAAAATGATTTGTGAGGGGGAAAAAAGATTTAATAGTAAAAAAATACATTTAACAGCTCTGGGCTCGGTTTACATGCTGCGTTTTACACGTCAAAATAAGCATAAAAGATTCCCTGAAGGGTATGTTCATGTGGCTTATTTTGGAGTGCATTTCGCCACGTATTTTGCGGCATACTGCGCTTAATGCCCGGGGAAATGCACCCCAATAATTATGGTAATCCATAGCTAGAGAACTATGGATTACGTCTCCTCTCCCCGCTCGCACAATACGCCGTGGGGGGAGAAAGTGACATGTGAATTACTAGCGGCGAATACGCGCTGCGAGTAATGGATGGCTATGGGGCTGGTGGGCTGCCGGCCTCCCCACGCCTTGGCAGTACACGCTAATCAGCGCAAGCTCCCAAAACACGCAATATACTGCGGCGCCTACTGTACGCGCCGCAGTACATCGTGTGAACATACCCGAAAGTGTCTCATCGTGAATTATTGGCCGGTGGATACACTCATAGGAGCGCCCCGACATTACACCACGTGTGAATGGCCCTCCTCCACCAGGTGACCCTTCTCTAAATGTAACCAGGTAACAGCACGGTAAGGCCTCGTTCACACGGCTTATTTCGGCACGGATTGCCGCCGTACTCCGCGCCGGATTTGCGCTGCAGTACGGCGCCAATCCGTCGGAGTCATTACGGTAATCCACTGCTTTCATAGAGAACAGTGGATTCCGTCGCTCCTACCCGCTCGGCGAATCCGCCGGGCGGGGAGAAAGTGACATGCACATTATCCAGGCGCAATACGCGCCGTGGATAATGGAGATCTAAAGGGGCCGGGGAGCGGCGCCCCCGCCGCGCTTCGCCCCGCCCCCCATCCTGCCCTTATTCACGGCGGATTTGTGAGCTCAAGACGGCTCACAAATCCGTCGGGAATAAGCCGTGTGAACACAGCCTAAGATGCAGGCGTTTCCAAGTGTTTTCCACACATTTGTGACATTTTTGAGACTCTCTTTGGCTTTTTCTCCTCAGAAACTTCCAATGTTTTTTGATTTTCTGCACCAACCGTGTGTTGCGTTTCTTTCACATTGTGACCGTGTGATGCATTATATAACTGGTGAGTGGGAAAAATTCACCAGAAAAAAAACTTTTACCTCAAGAACCCTGGGCTCGGTTTAAAATAACCGTTTTTCAAATCTGGATGTAACACTTTTGAGGTAGTTTGCACTTTTTTTTTTTTGCACCAAATGTGTCGTGCCTTTTTTTAAGCATTTTTTTCACCTTGTAAACCAGGCGCTGGATTAAATGATTTGTGAGGGGGAAAAAAATTCAATAGAAAAAAAAATCATCAGAAAGGGCTCAGTTTACATGCTGCGTTTTACATGTCAAAATAAGCATCAAAAATTCACCTAAAATGCCTCATCTTGAATTGTTGGCGAGTGGATACGCTCATAGGAGCCCCCCGACATTATACAACGTGTGAATGCCCCTCCTCCACCATGTGAGACTTTTCTAAATGTTCTCAATATGTGTTTTGGACGTGATTTTTTTTTTTTTTTTGGGGGGGGGGGGGGTTCAAAAAAATCCTTGAAAAAAACCTTTACTGAAAATTCATACATTTAAGTGGGTTTTTTGTCTTTTTTTTTATAAAAACTGTAGTATCCAGGGCTGGATTCATCACTAGGCACGTGCCTAGGGCGACAGGAAGGAGGGGGCGGCACTTTGGAGGGAAATACCATTGTGTATTTAGTCTTCAAACTTAGCTTCTACCCGGTATGTTGCTTGTTTTACACGTGGATTGCACTGTCTTTGTTGCCATAGCAACCAATCACAGTGCAGCTTTCATTGTTCCAGAGCACTATATATAATAAAAGCTGAGCTCTAATTGGTTGCTGTGATCGGTAGCTATGGGCTCTGATTGGTTCCTGTGGTCTCTGGTCGCTATGGGCTCTGGTTGCTATGGGGAATAAAGTCTTACTAGACAGTTTTAATCCATGTCGCCCATAGAGAATGGGCATGCACTCACATTTCTTTATGTATTAAGCAGGGGCGTAACTAGGGAAGCCTGGGCCCCATAGCAAACGTTTGGATGGGGACCCCCTCCTGCCTGCCCAACAGCGAACATTTACCGGGACCTCTTGATAATAGTCATGCAATTACTAGATAATCAAACAAGCAAATACCTCACCATAGTTTTCACCATCTTATTGTTCCAAACAAATCCCACTATACCCAGACCAACATTACCAATAGCACTACTGCATTTGGACCTGATTATACCGCCAGAACATGAGCACAAATTACCACCACATAGTGAATAAATAATACCCCTATACTATTACTGATCAGTATACAAAGACCAATAGTACCGCCATATAGTGGTATATAATAGTGTATACAGCAGGCATCCTCAAACTGCGGCCCTCCAGCTGTTGGGAAACTACAACTCCCATCATGCATTTATATAACCTATAACAGTGGAAATGATGGGAATTATAGTTTCCCAACAGCTGGGGGGCTACAGTGAGGATGCCTGGTATACAGACTCTGCAAGAAGTCTGGACAGAAGGGGAGGAATACATGCACAGCAGCCATAAGTAACAGTCACAGTACTGCCTGCGCCTGAGGGCTCGTCCCCACAGCACAGGTTTTCCGACAGTTTTACAGACTGTTTTTGGATATGAAAGCCGTCTATAATCTGACTGTTAACCATTTACATTGACATTAATAGAATATCTGCGCACCACTCCCCACTGCATGGATTTTCCGCCGGTCAGTTTTTTACACCGCCAGCGGTCCTAAAAACTTAGATCATGTTCATTCTTCCGCCCGGTTTTCGGGCAGAACATGAACATGTGGGTGTGAAGAGGAGCAGCTTGAATCCACAAACTGCAGACAAAAGCCTTTCTCCTATTGCCCAAAAAGACCAAACACCGGTCAGGATTTTTCCCAACCGGGTTTGTCCTTTTTAAGCCTAAAAAAAGGGCTGGCGTAAAAACGTGCAGTGGGGACTTTCTACACCGATTTTTCTGTTTAAATCAATGTAAAATGTTGACAGTCGGGTTTTCAGGCGGCTTTCAAATCTGAAAAACCATCTGTAAAACCTACTGAAAAAATGTGCTGTGGGGACGAGCCCTCAGCCAGGCGTGCTGTGACTGTTACTTATGGCAGCTGTGATGTATTCCCCTCCATCTTAAACCAAAACTTCTTGGACCTGGGACAGTGAGAACAAGCAGAGCAGTAAGCATTTTGGGCCACATCTATGAAAAAAATTTTGGGCAAAAAAGTGAGTTTTAGACCAAAATGTTTTCATTCATGTGGCCAAAAATGCTTACTGCTCTGCTTGTTTCCCCTGTCCCAGGTCCAAGAAGTCTGGACAGAAGGAGAGGAATACATTCTCCTTGTTACTGCGGGCTGGGAATGCACTTTATTCTTCCCCCTCCCTCCCCTGGTGTCCCCAGCTCTTCACTATCTGTACTGGACGAAGGGGAGGGGGGGAAGGAGGAAGAGGGGCCGTAGTCACTAACACTTAACTGTTTTTGCCGGCTCCCCCGTCGCTCTGTCCGGGCTCCGTGCCTGTGACAGTGACTGATGACGGTAGCAGCAGCATCCGCCGGCAGTTACCTTCATTGCCGGACGGGCTCAGGAGCTGGAACTACCTGGGCAGCAAAGTAGTAGCAGCTACGGGTCCGGGCCCCCCTAAGGATCTGGGCCCCGTAGCAGTTGCTACGTCTGCTACCCCGGTAGTTCCGCCCCTGGTATTAAGTAACTCCTCATGTAAAACATAAAAAAACATCATTAGCCTGAATGGTACGTCACTATTCAAGTCTATGGAATACTTTACATGCGTTTTAAAGGTTTTTTTCATGTATATTTTGATGCATAAAACACTGTGTAAAACATCTGCTTTGCTAATCAAAACGCACATAAATAAGTTGTGTGAATGTAGCTTAAAGGATAAAATAAAACCTTTTACTACCAAAATAGGGCGTATTTGGTCTTGGTGCCTAGGGCAGCACCAACTATTTCTATACAGCCCTGGTAGTATCCACATGTTAACTGAAATTGACAGTCAATAGGCAAATATGAAACTATAGTCATTACCTTTTTTTATGAGTTTTTTTTTCCTCTTTGACCATGTTCTTTTGGTCAGTAACAGTCTTTCAAATGTAGATGTAGCATTTGTTGAGGCAGATTGTGTTTTTTTTATGTGTGGAAAAAAACGTAAAAAATGTGTTGCGTTTTTTTTCACATTGTAAACCATGTGATGAATTACATGATTTGTGAGGGGAAAAAAAATTCAGCAGAAAATATGTTTTCCTCAACAGCTCTGGGCTCGGTTTACATGTTGAGTTTTATACGTCACAGTCAGCATCACAAGCGCCCCTAAAGTGTCTCATGGTGAATTGTTGGCGGACGGAATCCCTCCTGGATTGTCACCAAAAGGCCTCACACTTGCCAGGTAAGAATTTTCTAACGTGATTTTAATGCATGTTTTGGGGGTGGTTACACACACACCTAAAAACACATTTTTTTCCATAATCTGCTGTACCCAAATGTTAGCTAAAAGTCATCAGGTAAATATAAAACTACAGATGTTGCTTTTTTTTTTTTTTAAAGTTTTTTTTTTCCCACTTTGGGTGCATGCTTTTTTCAGTATCAGTCTCTCAAAAGTAAATGTAACAGGAAGTTTTGTGGCTTTTTCTCCTGAAACCAATTTTTTTTGTTTTTTCTTAACTAAAAAAAAAAAGTGTTGGATTTTTTTAAGCCTTTTAATATTCTAAATCTTTAGGATTACATAATTTGTGATGGGGGAGGGATTTTACCGGAAAAACATTTACCTCAAAACTTTGGGCTTTTGGGTTTAAAATGGGGCGTTTTTGGCTATTCACACCCGTAATTTCAGCACGCATTTCGCGGGGTAAATTTGCCTCAATACAGGGAGATTCGCCGAAATACGGTAACCATATTTTTTTTTGGGGAAAATATGGATTACACCCCCCTCCCCCTTTTCAATACACGAATTTACGCACGGGAAAAATTACATGTCCATTATTTATGGCTTTTCGCCACGAAATGCAGCATTGGGGCCCACGGCTCTGCCCCCCCCCACCCTCCCCCGGGCCCCCGGGGGAAAACCCCAAACCCCCCCCCAAAACCCTAACGAAGGGGGACCATACTTTGGAGGGGGAAAACCCAGGACTCCCCTTAAGTTGGGGGGTTTTTTGCTGTACTAGGTATTTAAGCTGAGGTTTCAGTGTTTTGCATATATATTATTTTAAAAACTTTTAGCAAAGGGGATATTTTGAGGGCAGCTTATTCCCGCTTGTGCTAAAGCTCCTGATTTGGGAGTTTAAAAGGCAGGGGGGTTTGTGATATGA
>JAODAL010037368.1:0-40482 GCA_025379985.1 Phyllomedusa bahiana
AAAAAATACAGAAAAATTTTCCCTCCAGCACGTTGAGTAAAATGAAAAAAAGAATGCCAAGAAAAGGGCCCACCTGGGGGAACGGGAGTGTTAACCCAAATTTCCCAAGTGAAGTCAATTGTCCGACTCATACGGAGGGGCAACGCTCCCCAGGTCAGGGACAGTATTTCCATGAAACAAAAATGGTTTTGAAAGCCCCTTTTTTTCCGGGCCCTTTTTTTTAATCTGGGGCAGTAGATTTAAGGGGTCTGTGCGGCCCCAGGACGGGGGATAGTTATGTCCATTTTAAACTAAAATGGGGGTTGAAAGACTCCTTTTCTGGCACTTCTTAAATCGGGGGGTTATGGGTTTGGGCCTGCTGTGGCCCAGGACGTAAAAGTCAAGGGTCCATTCAAAAAAAATGTTTGAAAGACCCCTTTTTCCGGCACTTTTTAAATCTGGGGCTGCAGGTTTGGGGCTCATGCTGCTTTCCAGGACGGGGAAATTTTCAATGTCCGGGTTTCAAGAAAAATGATGGTTCAAATCACACCCCTTTCTGGCACTTTTTAATTTTGGGCATGAGGTTTAAGGGTCACTGGGGTGCAAAAAGGGAAGTGAATGGTCTTGATTTTTTTTCGTGTTTTATCCCCTAAGTGTTTTCCTAAGATGTACACGTACCATTTGACTGTTGTGGATGTTAATTTCCCGCTTCTCCGCCCTGTTTTGGGGGTAAAATGAAGGTGTTGTTTCTCTCCCATAAACTTTAATGGTCACGGTGATAATCTATCACGACCATCATATCTTATTGGTTTTTTGCCTTATCGACCATGACCCATGAGATAGTCAACGTAATCGCCATCACTAAATTTTAAAATTGTTGAGAGGTGAATATTTATCCTTGGGGAAAAACACCATTTTTGGGGTTAGGGTTTAAAAATTGCCTTTTTACCTCATTTGGCATTTGCATTAACAAGACATTAAAAGGGGAAAAAGGGGAAAACTCTAGTCCCTCTATTGAATGTAACTATCCTCAATTTGTTTGCTACCCATGGGCAATTGCTTTTTTAAAAAATTTTTTATGCTGACATAAAAAACCCTTTTTTTTCGTACTGTAAAAAAAACCCCCCCATCTTTAATAAATTGGACTGACCAAGACGACACCGTGTGTCTTATCTGTATTAATTCTCCAAGCTTGCCACTGTCAATTAGAACCTCCACCTCAATACTAAAAAGAGTTTGTGTGCACTCACTTTGTAAGTTTGGCTGATATATTACAAGGGAAATACATCCCCTGCACTGACTACAGAGCTGATATGGGTCCATTAAGACCCAACAGCTCAGGCAGTTACGGAGCTCCAGGAAACAGGAAGCCTAACTGTATTTGCATACAGCACTCATAAACCATCCCTGTCTTCTCATTGGATAGCCAGCTATAGCCGACAGCCAGCATTCCACTTACGCAGCTGTGCAGTTAGTCTTCAGCTGCGCTCGTGCAGCTTAAGGGTATGTTCACACGGCTTATTGCAACGAGTATAGTACGTGCCGAAATACGCCGTGTCTTTAGGGAACACGCGCTGATCAGTGCATAATTCCAAAGCGGGGGGGAGGGGCGGTATCAGGCCGGCCCCATTGACATGCATTGTCAGCATCGCGTAAGCGCCGCGAACAATTGACATGTCAATTCTCCCCGTATTGTACGTGCGGGGAGATGACGCGTAATCCATAGCTCTCTATGAGAGCTCTGAATTACCGTAATTGCGGCGCGCATTTTGTCACATATAAAACCCAATACGTGACGAAATGCACGCTGAACTATGCAGCAAAATAAGCCGTGTGAACATAGCCTTAAAGTTCCACGCGCTGACGTTGAAAGTCGGTGAGCGGTCAGCAAGTAGTTAAAAGGGGAGTTGTTTCAGGGTTTTTTATACTTATGCTGGTGCAGCAGTAACAAAAAAAAATCCAAACTGATATTCACCTCTATCCTCCCCTCTGTTCCAGCACTGCAGCTATCCACTGTATTCTCAGATCTTATGTTTTCATGATGGTCCTGGCAGTCGAAACAAAACTACTGCCAGGGGCGTTGCTAGGGTGTTAAAACATCCCGGGCCCCGTCCCTTTGTGTAAAGTTTTGCTCAGTAGAGCTGGGTTCAAACAGAATTTTTCACGCCACATTGTGAACTGTGGATGTATTTTTACAAAGGGAAAACTTATGTTCCTGTCACTAATTTTCAGCATATTCCACATAGATCCTGTCTATCACCTCACCAGTCAATGTACAATGAAAATCAGCGCTGACAAATTTGTTTTTTCAAAAGCGCTCACCTATGTGTGACAGTGTAATCATATATGCCAACTCTCCCGTTTTTGGCGGGGGGGGGTCCCGCTATTTGGGGTTCCCCCCTCCGCCCTCCCGGGGGAGTTGGCATTTCTCCCGCCGCCAGCAGGCGGCGGGGGTCCTTTAAATGGCCGCGGCGCCGGAGTAGCGCACCAGCGCTACTCCGGCGCCGCCGGTCCGTTCCCACGGGCGGCTGAAACAGGCGCAGGGTCCGCTCACCCGCCCGCGGTCTCACTGTGCGGGGAGGAGGCAGAAGGGAGCGCTCCCTCCTCCCTCCTCCCCCTGTATGTACAGCAGCCGCTGCGCGCCGTGTATACAGGTCAGCGGCGCAGGGGAAATGACGCGCGGCTGCTCTCATTCCTCCTGCGTCGCTGAGGAGATCGGGCGGAACCTGGCCGGAGCTGCAGGAGCCTGGTCAGGTAAGTGGAATTTTATTATTTTATTTTTATTAACTACATGGGGGGCTCTGCCTGGCTACAATGGGGGGGGGGTCTACCTGGCGGCCACAATGGGGGCAACTACCTGGCTGGCTACAATGGGGGCAATACCTGGCTGGCTACAATGGGGGCAACTACCTGGCTGGCTACAATGGGGGCAACTACCTGGCTGGCCACAATGGTGGCAACTACCTGGCTGGCTACAATGGGGGCAATACCTGGCTGGCTACAATGGGGGCAATACCTGGCTGGCTACAATGGGGGCAACTACCTGGCTGGCTACAATGGGGGCAACTACCTGGCTGGCTACAATGGGGGCAATACCTGGCTGGCTACAATGGGGGCAACTACCTGGCAGGCTAAATGGGGGAAATACCTGGCTGGCTACAATGGGGGCAAATACCTGGCTGGCTACAATGGGGGCAACTACCTGGCTGGCTACAATGGGGGCAATACCTGGCTGGCTACAATGGGGGCAACTACCTGGCTGGCTACAATGGGGCAATACCTGGCTGGCTACAATGGGGGCAATACCTGGCTGGCTACAATGGGGGCAACTACCTGGCTGGCTACAAATGGGGGCAATACCTGGCTGGCTACAATGGGGGCAACTACCTGGCTGGCTACTAAAGGGGGCACTACCTACCTGGCTACTAAAGGGGGCACTACCTACCTGGCTACTAAAGGGGGGCAACTGCCTGGCTGGCTACTAAAGGGGGCACTACCTGGCTGGCTACTAAAGGTGGCACTACCTACCTGACTACTAAAGGGGGCACTACCTACCTGGCTACAAAGGGGGCAACTACCTGGCTAACAAAGGGGGGCATCTACCTAGCTACAGAGGGGGCATCTACCTTGCTACAAGGGGGCATCTACCTGCCTGTAAAGGGCACTACCTGGTTATGGGGGGCTACTACCTGGCTATAAGGGCATCTACCTGGCTTTCTTCCAAAGCCATTATGTAGTTAGGTGGAGTGGGTGTGGCTTTTTGAAGTGGCGTGGCACACAAAAAGATGGGCGTACCCATGCAAATTTTTGCCGCCGCCCTCTTAATCTCCTGCTTTTCCATTTTCAAAAGTTGGCAACTATGAGTGTAATACCTTATAAACAACAGTCACCAAAAAATACACCTATACATGGAGCAAATATACCAGACAAATGATTGCTACTAAAGAAAAAACTCCAACAAAACCAAGACCCAAAACTATATCTACTTAAGGATCAAGTAATACTGCCAGATCATGACCAAACGCGACCACCACATGTAACTAGCAGTTGTACACAGGCTCTGAAGACGTATATTAACGCCATACAGTGACCAGATAGTGATAGACACTAGTCGTATGCAGGGCCATCTTAACAGCAGTATGGGCCCCTGGGCAGAGAGGTGTACTGGGGCCCCCCCCCCCTTCCTCCCCCCTCCCCCCCCCCTCTCAAAAAAAAAAAAAAAAAACTACTCAAAGAAACAAATATAAACATTACCAGCTCAGGTCATCATTACATGACAGAGAACACAGCACTAATCGAATATAGAAGCAAAATAACCCCTGACACCAGGGACTCACCGGAGACGTCCTGTCTGATCAGTCGTTCTCTGAATCGTTCTTTTTCCCTTTTCCTCTCCTTCCGTCCAGACCACCATGACGCCTTCTCCCGGCCGCAACTCGTCCCTGCAGAATGTAACACACAAACATCTTAGAATCCTCACTTTATCAGCACTTCGCTACCGATTCCCACCTCTGTTATGGGGGCCCCACATGTAGTAAGTAGGTAGTAATGTTGCCCACCATTAAGTAGGTAGGTTTACAGGCTCACTGTAGGTAGATATGCTGTCCCCTGTAGGTAGGTTTATAGCCCCCCTGTAGATTGTAGGCCCCCTGTAATATCTCCGCCATAGATTGTAGGGCCCTCCTGTATAATCCCCATATAGATAGGGCCAGTAATTAGGGCAGGCAGGGCCAGTAATTAGGGCAGGCAGGGCCAGTAATTAGCCAAGCAGGGTCAGTAATTAGCCAGGCAGGGCCAGTAATTAGCCAGGTAGGGCCAGTAATTACGGCAGGCAGGGCCAGTATATAGCTAGGCAGGGCAGTATATAGCCAGGCAGGGCCAGTGTATAGCTAGGCAGAGCAGTATATTGGTAGGCAGGGCAGTATATAGGCAGGCAGGGGCAGTATATAGACAGGCAGGGCAGTATATTGGTAGACAGGGCAGTATATAGCCAGGCAGGGCAGTATATGGGTAGACAGGGCAGTATATAGCCAGGCAGGGCAGTATATGGGTAGGCAGGGCAGTATATAGCCAGGCAGGGCAGTACATGGGTAGAGAGGCAGTATATAGCCAGGCAGGGCAGTATATGGCCAGGAAGGGCAGTGTATTGGTAGGCAGGGCAGTATATTGGTAGGCAGGGCAGTATATAACCAGGCAGGGCAGTATATAGCCAGGCAGGGGCAGTATATAGCCAGGCAGGGCAGTATATTGGTAGACAGGGCAGTATATAGCCAGGCAGGGCAGTATATGGGTAGACAGGGCAGTATATAGCCAGGCAGGGCAGTATATGGGTAGGCAGCGCAGTATATGGGTAGGCAGGGCAGTATATAGGTAGGCAGGGCAGTATATGGGTAGGCAGGGCAGTATATGGGTAAGCAGGGGCAGTATATGGGCAGACAGGGCAGTATATGGGCAGGCAGGGCAATATATAGCCAGGCAGGGCAGTATATGGGTAGGCAGGGGCAGTATATGGGTAGGCAGGATCAGTATATGGGTAGGCAGGGCAGTATATGGGTAGGCAGGGCAGTATATAGCCAGGCAGGGCAGTATATGGGTAGGCAGGGGCAGTATATGGGTAGGCAGGGCAGTATATGGGCAGGCAGGGGCAGTATATGGGTAGGCAGGGCAGTATATAGCCAGGCAGGGCAGTATATGGGTAGGCAGGGGCAGTATATGGGTAGGCATGGAAGTATATAGCCAGGCAGGGCAGTATATGGGTAGGCAGGGGCAGTGTATGGGTAGGCAGGGGCAGTATATAGCCAGGCAGGGCAGTATATAGGTAGACAGGGCAGTATATGGGTAAGCAGGACAGTAAATGGGTAGGCAGGGCAGTATATAGCCAGGCAGGGCAGTATATGGGTAGGCAGGGGCAGTGTATGGGTAGGCAGGGGCAGTATATAGCCAGGCAGGGCAGTATATGGGTAGGCAGGGCAGTATATGGGTAGGCAGGGGCAGTATATGGGTAGGCAGGGGCAGTATATAGCCAGGCAGGGCAGTATATAGGCAGGCAGGGCAGTATATGGGTAGGTAGGGGCAGTATATAGCCAGGCAGAGGCAGTATATGGGTAGGCAGGGGCAGTATATAGCCAGGCAGGGCAGTATATAGCCAGGAAGGGCATAATATTGGTAAGCAGGGACAGTAGTTAAAAAAAAAATGTTACTCACCTGATTTCCCTCCTCTTCTCCACGTCCGTCTGGAGCCGGTGGTCGCTCACAGCAAAGTGCGGGGCCACGGAACAGGCGCGCAATGACATCATCTCATCGCGCACCTGCCCCGCGGCCTCCTGGGAGCTGACCAGACGGGATCAATAGATCCCAGCTGTTCAGCCTCAGCCGCTGCTTGCACCGAATGGTGCAGGCGGCGGCCGTGATGGCTTCATGGCTGTGTCTGTGACCCGGCCGTGCAGCCGTTTGATGAGGGGGGACCTGCACCACAGACCGGCGCCGGTACTCGGGGCCTGCCAGGGGGAAACCCCAGCCTCCCCTGGCGACGCTCCGAGCCGGCGCTGCGGCCCGAATCCCGGCTGCCAACGGGCAGAGCCTGGCTGTTGCTCCACTGGGCAGGGTAGGCGGCTGCCCGGGAGAGCCCCCTGAGATCATGGGGCCCACGGGCAATGGCCTACCTGGCCCAATGGAAGAGACGGCCCTGGTCGTATGTAGGAACTCTGCAAAAATATAAGTGATTACACTGCAGTTACATTTAGTGATTCACAGGAAAAGTCTTTTCTGAACGGAGTCGTTAACTTTCTTTTCTTGTCTCCATCCGGCCCAGACCGCCATGATGACTTCTCCCGGCCACAACTCGTCCCTGCAGAATTTAAACACACAAACATTTTAGAATCCTCACTTTTCCAGCACCTATATACCTACCTACTGAGGGGTTTATATAACTCCCTTCCTAATGGAAGTTTATACAGAAAAGCATGGTGATGCTCTATCCCCACAGCAACTGGCTTTTCTATGGTAGAAAATCCAGGTGCCTGCTGTGGGGGATAGGAAGTTCCTTTATATGCTCCCCTCCCAGTAGGTAGGTATACAGGTTACATGTTCTCCAGTAGTTAGGCATAAAGGTTATATGTTCCCCAGTAGGTAGATATATAGGTAATAGGGTCTCCCAGTAGGTATATAGATAATAGGGTCCCACAATCTGTAGATAGGTAATAGGGTTCCCCCAATAGGTATATAGGTAACAGGGCTCTGAGTATATAGATAGGCAGGTAATATAGCCCCCCAGTATACAGATAGGTAGGTAATAGGGCTCCTAGTATATTGGTAGATAATAGAGCCCCCAGTATATATAGATAGGTAATAGGGCCCCCAGTATATAGTTAGGTAGGTAATAGGTTCCCAGTATATAGATAGGTAGGTAATATGGCCCCAAGTATATAAATAGGCAGGTAATAGGGCCACCAGTATATAGCTAGGCAGGTAATATGACCCCCAATATACAGCTAGGCAGACAATATGGTCCCCAGTATACAGCTAGGCAGGTAATATGGCCCCCAGTATATAGCTGGGCAGGTAATATGGCCCGCAGTATATAGCTAGGTATGTAATATGGCCCGAAGTATATTGCTACGCAGCTAATAGGGCCCCCAACAGATGTCCAGGCAGGTAATAAGGCCCCCAATATATAACTAGGCAGGTAATATGGCCCCCAGTAAACAGCTAGGCAGGTAATATAGCCCCCAGTATATAGCTATGCAGGTAATATGGCCCCCCAATATATAGGTAGGTAACATGGCCCCCGTTATATAGCTACATATTCCAATAACAGTGGCAAACTATAAACTGAAGCACTATCAAAGGGGATATAGTAATTTTGAAAAAAGCTTTTCTGCAATCTAGGATACATGAAAATTTTTTTTGAGATTCTCAGTTCACACTTTTGATCAAAACTAGTGTTGAGCGATTATTATCGACAAAGTTGAAATCGGCACAGTTTTTATGTTGATCGAAATTTTTAGATCATGGATAATTTGGTTTAAAATTGTGTTCATATTTTTAAAGATCGCCCATTTTCGGCCTTCCTGTCATTTTGGCGGCCAGCAAATCAGTTACAGAATAAGCAGGGTGAGATGTGTGGCAACGTCATGACGGGGATTGTTGGTTGCGTTTTGGTGGAAAAATACTTTTACCCGTTTTACATAGAACAGCCTTCCCCTGTTCATGATCATGTTTTCCCGCGCTCTAGCGGGAGGACGTGCGCTCTGCCTGGTCCAAAACTCGCGAAATTATTCGTTTCTTCACAGAAAAAGCTCTACTGTTATTGATCCTAAACTTAGTTAGTTTAGAGTTTGGGAAAAGATTTTTTATATAGTTAGGTAGAGAATTTTAAAGGAGCATTACCGCTGTAAAGTCACGGAAGGGGAGGGGGTGGGGGGGGGGGCCCCGGGCGAACACGACAACCAAAAAAATACGGAAAATTCACCAAGACTTTTTTGTAGACATTGCACGCAATACTTTTTTATTAACAGTTTTCTATTAAAATTTTCCTGGATATTGGGGCACCTAACTTATATTGGATACACTTTTTTCTAGTAACGCAGGTTCTTTGTTGGTGCAAAAAATCCACTTTTTTTATCATATAAATTTCAGATAGGTGTTTTTTTTTCTTTTTTGCCCATTCCAGTTTGTTGAATAGCCACCTTGCGTTAAATTAGTTTTTCAGCAATTTTGTAGAAGACAGGTTGTAGGGCCAAAATACCTTTTATTACCCGAATACATTCAGATACGTGTTTTTTCACTTTTGCGCATACGCTTTGTTCTTTAGGAAAACCTTGCCAAATGTGAATACAGCAATTTTTGTTTCCCCAAAGGTGAATTGAAAGGTGCCAAAAAATAATTTTATTTCCAAAACATTACAATAGTGTTTTTTCACTTTGGGGCACTACAGCTTTGTTCATTGAGGCACCTTGCACTTAAATGTTGAATACAGAAATTTTTTGATCACCAAGGTAAATTTGAAAGGTGACAAAAATACCTTTTATTATGGAATACTTTTTAGATACTTTTTTTTCATTTTTGGACAACTTTGTTCATTAGCACCTTGAAATTAAATTTAAATCAGCAATTTTATAGTCACCACAGGTAATTGATGGGTGCCAAAAAATACCTTTTATTACCCGAATACATTACAGATACTGTTTTTTTTTTTGGGCGCACTACAGCTTTGTTCATTAGGCACCCTTGCATTAAATGTAAATCAGCAATTTTGAGTCACCGCAGGTTAATTGAAATTCCAAAAATACCTTTTATTATCCAAAATACATTACAGATATTGTTTTTTTGCACTTTTCCCCATCAGATTTTTTTGATAGAGAAACCCTTGCAGTTAAATTTGAATCCAGCAATTGGTAGTTACCAAGGAAAATTTGATGGTGCCAAAAAATCCCTTTTATTATCCGAATACATTACAGATACTGTTTTTTGCATTTTTGCCCATCCGATTTGTTGATAGAGCCACCTTCAGTTAAATTTAAATCCAAAATTTGGTATTTTTACCACGGGTGAATTGATAGGTGCCAAAAAATACCTTTTATTACCGAATACTTTACAGATACTTTTTTTTCATTTTGGGGCACTCAGCTTTTTTTCATTGAGGCACCTTGCACTTAAATGTAATACACAATTTTGTATCACCAAGGTAAATTGATAGGTCCAAAAATACCTTTTATTATCCGAATACATTTCAATACGTGTTTTTTCATTTGGCGGGGGCCACCCTTTGTTTATAGATCTACTTTGCTTAAATTTGAATACAGCAATTTTTGTCCGTGAAACAAAAAATGGTGGTTCAAAGATCTTTTTTTTCCGGGAAAATTTTTAATCTAGGGGTCATGCAGGTTTGGGGCTCATGGTGTGGCCCAGGACAGGTTTAGTGAATGTCCAGTGAAACTAAGAGGGTGGTTGAAGGACTCCTTTTTCCCCGACACTTTTAATCGGGGGTCGCAGGTTTGGGGTCATGCTGTGGCCCAGGAAGGGATACTATGTCCAGTGAAAAAAATGGGGGTTGAAAGACCCCTTTTTTTCCAAATTTTTTAAAATTTGGGGGGTCATGCAGGTTTGGGGGCTCATGCTGCGTTCCAGGACAGGGATATTAATGTCCATTCAAGTAAAATGTGGGTTTAAATCATTGCCTTTTGGGATTTTTTTAATTTTTGGGTCATGCAGGTTTTTAAATGTCATGCGTGGTGCAAACAGGGTAGGAATTTCTGTGATTTTTTTTTTGTGGCTTTTTTAACCTAAATGTGTTTCCTAAGATTTAGCACGTATCCATTTTACTGTTTTTGGATGTTAATTCCAGCTTCTCCAGCCCTGTTTGGGTGTAAAAGAAAAGGGGTTGTTGCTCTCCCCCCTGGACTTTAATGGGCATCGATCATAATCACCATCGCCTCCCAATATCTTTTTTGATGGTCGGTATCGACCATCGACCGATGTGATGGCCAAGTAATCGCTAACAGTAATTTAAACTGTTTAAGCCACCCCGAACTTCAACGAATTCAAGGCAGGTGGTCCTATCTATTGATTTCCCACACTATTGATATCTCTCGTTTGGGGGCCTATTCAAACCCCCCCCCAATCCAGGGAATTAAGGAACCTGCTTACAATTACACTACACTGATTAAAAATCCATGTCCCAAAGGGGGGTGGGGTGCAAAAAAAACAAAATGGAGGCAGCCACTCCTCCAAACTCAAAAATAGAAGCAATATATGGTTATGCCATCCCAAAAAAACATTTTTGAAAAAATTTAAAACAGGTGCAACACTGGTGGCCGGCTGTAGTATACATAACATATTTCCCAAAAACAGTGGCACACTATAAACTGAAGCACTATCAAAAAGGGGGTATAGGAAAATTTTTAAAAAAAGCATTTTGCTATCTAGGGTACATGAAATTTTTTTTTGAGATTTTCATTTTACACTTTTGATCAAAAACTGTTTAAGCCCCTCCGAACTTCAACGGGATCTCAAGGCAGGTGGTCCTACACTATTGATTCCTACACTGATACCTCTCGTTTGGGTCCTATTCAGACCTCCACAATCCAGGGAATCAAGGAACTAGCTTACAAGTTACACTACACTGATTAAAAAGCCATGTCAAGGTGGGTGGAGTGCAAAAAAACAAAATGGAGGCAGACACTGCTCCAAACTCAAACTAGAAGCAATATATGGCTATGCACAACCAAAAAAAAAACTTTTTTGAAAAAAATGAACATAGGTGCAGAACTGGTGTGGCTGTAGTATACATACATATTCCAATAACAGTGGCACACTATAAACTAAAGCACTATCAAAGGGGATATAGGAATTTTGAAAAAAGCATTTCTGCTATCTAGGATACATGAACATTTTTTGGGAGATTCTCAGTTCACACTTTTGATGAAAACTGTTGAAAACACCTCCGAACTTCAACGGGATCTCAAGGCAGGTGGTCCTATACTATTGATTCCTACACTATTGATATCTCTCATTTGGGTCCTATTCAGACCTCCACAATCCAGGGAATGAAGGAACAAGTTTACAAGTTACACTACACTGATTGAAAAGCCATGTCAAGGTGGGTGGAGTGCAAAAAAACAAAATGGAGGCAGACACTGCTCCAAACTCAAACTAGAAGCAATATATGGTTATGCATTTCCAAAAAAAAACATTTTTGAAAAAAATTAACATAGGTGCAACACTGGTGCGGCTGTAGTATATATACATATTCCAATAACAGTGGCACACTATAATCTGAAGCACTATCAAAGGGGATATAGGAATTTTGAAAAAAGCATTTCTGCTATTCAATAATAGTGTGCCACTGTTATTGGAATATGTATGTATACTACAGCCGCACCAGTGTTGCACCTATGTTCATTTTTTTCAAAAATGTTTTTTTTGGGATGTGCATAACCATATATTGCTTTTAGTTTGAGCTTGGAGGAGTGACTGCCTCCATTTTGGTTTTTTGCACTCCACCCACCTTGACATGGCTTTTTAATCAGTGAAGTGTAACTTGTAAGCTGGTTCCTTCATTCGCTGGATTGTGGAGGTCTGAATAGGACCCAAACGAGAGGTATCAATAGCGTAGGAATCAATAGTGTATGACCATCTGTCTTGAGATCCCGTTGAAGTTCGGAGGTGGCTTAAACAATTTTGATCAAAAGTGTGAACTGAGAATCTCAAAAAAAATGTTCATGTATCATAGATAGCAGAAATGCTTTTTTCAAAATTCCTATATCCCCTTTAATAGTGCTTCAGTTTATAGTGTGCCACTGTTATTGGAATATGTATGTATACTATAGCTGCACCAGTGTTGCACCTATGTTAATTTTTGTGGGGTGTTATGTGCCTTATTTGTCTAAGACACCAGAATACCTTGTCCCAGTCCTGGGAGGGCCCCTTCTCAGCATTTACTAGACCTGATGCCAGATAGTGAAATAAATTAGAGAAGAACTCAATGAAAGCTCCTGGTATTGTTTACTGAGTGTAGTGCATAGAAACTTGAAGATGTGCTAAATGTATCATGAAGATAGCTCTCTTTCCTACACGGGGCACATCTTGTCCCATAGCACTTTCAATTAAGACAGGCATATGAAATGAAAGTCTTAATAAATGTTTGAAGGGTTTACTGTGGGTTACATTGCTAGATTTAAAAATATAAATAGCACCAGTCAATAGTTTGGACACATCTCTTTATTCTGTGGTTTTTCTCATTTTCTAAGATTTATATTGAAGTTTAAAAATTACAAGGGTATATTTATAATCAAGTAGTAAATACAAAAGTGTTGAACACACAATAATATGTTTTACATGAGATTCTTCACATTATCCCATTTGCTTTGATAACAGTTATATAGTTTTGCAGGTTTTTTTGCCATTAATTCAGTCAGCTTCATGAGGTAGTCAACTAGAAAGGTTTTCAGTTAACAGGTATGTCTTGTTAGGAGTTTATTTATGGAATTTCTTGTCTTCATAGAGTGCTTCTGACTATCAGTTGTGTTGTGCAGAGGTAGGATTAGTACACAGTTCCATACAATGTTAAGCTCTTTTCCTGTACTCAGAGGCATAACTAGAATCCATAAGGCACCATAGCAAAATGAAATGAGGCTCCACCTCCAAATGACAACAAACTAAAACAGCAGCATAAGTAGCAAAAATTAAGGGTATAAATAATACTGCCATATGCCAGAGAACCCACATAGTAGTGCCAGACTGCAGAAAGCCACTAACTACAGTGGGTTCCAAAGTATTCATACCCTTTGAACTGTTCCTCATTTTTAAACTTAACAGCCACAAACTTAAATGTATTTTAATTATATTTTATGTGACAGAGCAACACAAAGTAGCAAGTATTTGTGAAGTATAAAGAAAATTATCTTAAAAAACTGAAAGTGTGGAGTGCATATGTATTCAGCCCCCCTGAGTCAATACTTTGCACCTTTAGCTGCAACAACAGATAAGTCTGTTGGGGTATGTCTCTACCAGCTTTGCACAACTAGGCTGGAATTTTTGCAAAATAGCTCTAGCTCAGTCAGATTGGTTGGAAAACGTTTGTGAACAGCCATTTTCAAGTCCTGCCACAGATTCTCAATGGGATTTGGTCTCTTCATACCAGCCGATGCTGGTGCGCCTGTACAGAGTGAGGGACGAGCTTACTCATATGCAATTTTGCTGATGCCTGCATTTAACTTCAGGTATGCCATGTCTGCTTACTTCAGTGATCCTGTAAGTATACATTTACATTAAGCATATCTGATGCTGCCTCATAGTTTGGCATATTAATTGATATATCTGCCATTGCCCTTTTCTTGGTCCTTTTTTCCACTCCATATCATCCCCTGAGGCGACCTTTGGAGGGTCGAAACATGTTGGGACCTGTAGGGCCTCATTGGGGCTTTGTAAATTAGGGTTAGGCTCCGGTCAGGACCACACTCATCAGGGCGATATTCCTGTTTTTTTGTCAGGTTAGGGCTTTGTAGTCCTCTCTTTGTAGGGTCACATAGGGATATTCGTTCTTTGGTCCCTCCCCACATCATTGTTTGTGTTTTTTGGCTATTTGTACTATGGATGCTTGAATGGTACTTGTGTCCTTTTTTATAGATATTGTATATTAAAAGTTATATTTTAATTATCAGTTTTTCCCTCGTTCGTTTGTTTCTTAATCTGATTTAGGGATAGTATACTTCATATTTGGACATTTTTGAAGTTTTCTTATTTGTCAATGGGATTTAGGTCTGGACTTTGACTGGGCAATTTTAACACATGAATTTGCTTTGATTTAAACCCTTCCATTGTAGCTTTGGCTGTATGTTTAGGGTCGTTGTCCTGCTGGAAGGTGAACCTGCGCCCCCAGTCTCAAGTCTTTTGCAGCCTCTAACAGGTTTTTCTCCTCCGAATTGCCTTATCTTTAGCTAAATTGATCTTCCCATCAACTCTGAGTAGCTTCACAGTCCCTACTGAAGCAATGCCTTCCCACAGCATGATGCTGCCGCCACTATGCTTCACGGTGGGGGTGGCGTGTTCAGGGTGATGTGCAGTGTTGGCTTTCCTCTACACATTGCATTTGGCATTTAGGTTTTATTTGACCACAGCACCTTCTTACATATTTTTTCTGTGTCCCATATATAGCTTTTCGCGAACTGCCAACAGGACTTCTTATGGCTTGTTTTCAAAAAGGGTTTTCTTCTTGCCATTAATCCATAAAGGCCAGATTTGTGAAGTACACGACTAAAAGTTGTCCTGTGGACAGATTCTCCCACCTGAGCTGTGGATCTCTGCAGCTCCTCCAGAATGACCCTGGGTCACTAATTAGTGCTCTCCTTGTCTGGGCTGTCAGCTTAGGTGGGTGGTCATGCCTTGGTACGTTAGCATTTTTAGATAATGGATTGAACAGTACTCTGTGAGATGTTCAGAATTTGGGCAATTTTTTTAAGACCTAATCCTGAAATATATTTTACCACAACTATATTCATGATTTGCTAGTGTGTCCCTTGGTTTTCATGATGCTTTTTCACTAATGTTCTCTAAAAAAAATTCTGAGGCCTTCACAAAACATTTGTAGTTATACTGAGAATAAATTATATACAGTTGTACCCTATTTACTAATAAGGTGACTTCTAAAGGCAATGGTCACTCTGGATTTTATTTAGGGGTATCAGAGCACAAAGGGGCTGAATACATATGCACACCACACCTTTCAGTTTCGTAATTTGCAAAAATTTGGAAACGCACATTTTATTTACACTTTACAAATACTTGCTACTTTGTGTTGCTCCATCACATTCAATATAAATAAAATACATTTAAATTTGTGGCTGTAACATTTAAAAATGAGACGTAGTTTTAGGGCCCGTTCACACGGCTTATTTGCCGACAGATTGGCGCCGTATTCTGCGCCGGATTTGCGCTGCAGTACGGCGCCAATCCGTCGGAGTCATTACGGTAATCCACTGCTCTCATAGAGAACAGTGGATTCCGTCACTCCTCCCCGCCGCGGGGGGAGAAAGTGACATGCACATTATTTACGGCGCGGACGCGCCGTAAACAATGCATTGTCTATGGGGCCGGGAGCGGCGCCCCCGCCGCGCTCCGGCCCCGCCCCGTATTCACGGCGGATTTGTGCGCTCAATACGGCGCACAAATCCGTCGGGAATAAGCCGTGTGAACACGGCCTAAGGGGTAGGAATATTTTGCAACCCACTGTACTTGTTCCCTACAAAAATAAACAATGTTTTTGTATCTGAGTGGCCCAGCTCAGCCTCTGTGCCCCATAGCAGCCACTATATCTGCTAAGGCTATAGTTACACCCATGCCTGTACTGCTCTAATACACATTATTGCAAAAAAAACACTTAACACAGTAAAGAGAAGCAACATTCTATTGTTACTTTAATTCCTTACAGTTTTCTGACAGAGCCCCATGTTTGAAATCTGACATGTGTCACTTTACGTGAGAATACCTTTTTGACACTTTTACCTATCCAAGTGATTCAGCAAATGTTTTCTCGTGACATATTGTGCTTTAGGTTAGTATGAAAGTTGGCCCAAAAAACTTTGTTTATTTGTGAAAAATATCAAAATATCATGAAAAATTTGAAAAATTTGTCATTTTCAAACTTCAAAAATGTTTGCATGTAAGACAGATAGTTATTCCACTCAAAATAGTTTATAACTAGCATCTACCATATGTCCACTGTAGGTTGGCCTCATTTTTTAAATGTCTTTTTATTTTTTTATGATATTAGGGGGCTTAGAAATTTAGTAGTAATTTTTAACATTTTCTAAAACATTTGCAATATACATTTTTTTAGGGACCAGTCCAGTCCTGACATGGCTTTGAGGGGCCTGTGTGTTAGATACCCCCATAAATGACTTCATCTAAGAAACTAGACCTCTTAAGGTATTTAAAACAGCATTTAGAAGTTTGTTAACCCATTAGGTATTTCACAGAAATTAAATCAAAGTGGAGTTAAATTTTAAAATTTCACTTGTTTTGCAATTTGTATCCATTATTCACTGGAACACGGTAGATGTGGCCAGGTAATTGAAACTCAACATCGATTTCCCAGATTCTGCTGTTTTTGGAAATATCCCATATGTGGCCATAGTGCACTATTTGGCTCAACCACAAACGTCAGAATAGGAGGGGCACCTACTGGACTCTGGAGTCTCATTTTCAATCCAAATCAGTTTCAAGATTTTATTTAGGCGCCATTTCATTTGCGGACACCCTAAGGTGCTAAAATTTAATAAACGCCCGGAAAAAGACCCCAAGTTGGAAACTACATCCCTTAAGGAATATGTCCAGGGGTGCAGTGAGTATATCAACCCCACAGGTGTTAAGCTATGAAAATGAGATATTTATTGAAAAAAAAATCAGCAATTTTAGCATTTTTTACTAGGAATCCTGGAAAAAAGCATCACAAAATGTGTTATGCAATTTCTTCCAAGTTCGGCAAAGCTTCCCTTCTTCTGTCTGCGGCTTAGCGATGTAATACATCACGGCAGCTAAGGGGTTAACCACCCGTGGGTGATGCAGCATGAAGCCAGCGGTAATATATTGCTGGTCCCATGCCGCGATCTTGTGCACTCTGCTTGTGAGCTCGCAAGATCTCCATGACATACCCATACGTCAATTTGCGGGAACCCCTTCCCGACCATGACGTTTGGGTACGTCAAATGTCAGTAAGGGGTTAAGACTAGAGATGGGCGAATTTCTCAAAAATTCGGTCCAAATTACTTCGGGACGAATCGCATTAAAAACAGCTATTTCCAGGCTGCACAGAGCCTGCAGGGTGCTGTAGAATGTTGTGCCATGCTTAAATATGCAGAGGGAGCTTGGTTTGGTCTTCATACAATGTTGTGTTTTAGTATGACACGCACATGACTGGCGCCACTCTTAGAATCGCTTCACTATAAAATTCCCTGGGCACTTAAGAGGGCAAAACTGACCAAAAAACTGAAGCGGGAATGTTGCCTGATAAAGTCATGCCAGAGAAAGCTGGAAAAAAACAAGCTGAGAGCTCAGGTGGCAACATTAGTGACAGAGTGTGGAGGTGACGGCGGCAGCCACAGCAGCATGAGGTCAGACAGTGGCACAATGACATTCTGGAGGTGGCAAAACAGTAATAGGCCACAGAGTGACACAATGACACAGTGTGGAGGTTACGGCAGCAGCCACAGCAGCAGCATGAGGTCAGACAGTGGCACAATGACATTCTGGAGGTGGCAAAAACAGGAGTAGGCCACAGAGTGGCACAATGACACAGTGTGGAGGGCACGGCAGCAGCAGCATGAGGTCAGGCAGTGGCACAATGACATTCTGGAGGTGGCAAAAACAGGAGTAGGCCACAGAGTGGCACAATGACAGAGAGTGGAGGTGACGGCGGCAGGAGCAACAGCATGAGGTCAGAGAGTGGCACAATGACACAGTGTGGAGGTCACGGCAGCAGCAGCATGAGGTCAGACAGTGGCACAATGACATTCTGGAGGTGGCAAAAACTGGAGTAGGCCACAGAGTGGCACAATGACAGAGTGTGGAGGTCACGGCAGCAGCATGAGGTTTGAGAGTGGCACAATGACATTCTGGAGTGGCAAAAAGGAGTAGGCCAGAGTGGCACAATGACACAGTTGGAGGCACGGCAGCAGCAGCATGAGGTCGACAGTGGACAAATTCTGAGATGGCAAAAACTGGAGTAGACCACAGAGTGGCCCAATGACACAGTGTGGATGTCACGGCACCAGAAACAGCAGCAGCAGCATGAGGTCATAGAGTGGCACAATGACAGAGTGTGGAGGTGGGTGGCAATACCAGTCCCTGGTAAAGATGGTTGGTGGCAGATGGAAAAATTGTCAGCAGATGTGTGGCATCAGGCGGGTGGTGGCATCAGAATAGTGGCTGAGGCAGGTAGTTTGAACCCAGACTCATTTCTCACAGTTTGGGTGAGGTGTCATGGCTGATGTAGTCTGACGCCTAAGGCTTTTGTGTGTGGAATTGCTGGCAGATCCATGCCTGATTCATCTTGAAAAAGGGTCAGTCATCCACATTTCCCGTGGACAAGGGGGTTTCCCTCCTTGGGGTAAAGATGGCCCCCGCCGCACTGAACACCCTCTATGAGGCCACACTACTGGCCATGCAGGACAGCTTCTCCACTGCAAACTCGGCAAGTTGCAGCCACACATCCAGTTTGGCCGCCCAGTAGTCCAGCGGATCTTCTAACTTGGGTGGGAGAGTGCTGTCCAAGTAGGCCACCACCTGTTGTTCAGGGACTGCTCCAGGTCCTGGCCCGCTGCTGGGACTGGGCCCTCCTCACTAGGGGGGTGAAGGAAGCTTGCTCATCAGTGACTCCAAGACTTAGGTTGCTGCTGATGGAGCTGGTACTGCTCCTACCCCCCCACCTTCCCCCAGCAGCCGGGGGCAGTAAATATGTGAGCGCTGAGGAACCCCCGGTCAGACCTGTCAGAGGAGGGACGAAAGCCGCACATAGGCAGCGGCCAACTACCTACGGAGGACTTCCCTATAGTATTTGAGTTTGTCCCTCCCTCTCAATAGCTAGGAAAAAGGCTCCCATTTTGGGCGGTAGCGAGGGTCCAATAGGGTAGAGCCAGAAGTCATCCCTCTGCCGGAAGCTGACTATTTCAGCTGTCAATAGCCAGGCAAATCAGCATGTGCGGGCCATCTGTTACAAGTGACTCCGAGGGGCTCCTGCCTCCATCTCCACTATATACTGCCCACAGTCGCTTGCGGGTCATCACGGCCTCGTCTTCCTCATCTCCATCTACTCCTCCCAGCTGCTCCTGCATCCTCTCTCTCTTTCACCTGGTAGAAAAATCCACTCCATTTCACCAGACAATGCTTCTGCTCCAATGTTCCGCCTCCCAGTTCAAGTCCCCACCGGACTCATGTGCCGCGAGATGTAGTCGCCACATCCCCAGTCCCCTACCCAGACAGATTTGTTCAGCATCTGTTACCAGGACATGAAGCAGTGGGAATGACGTTATTCATCTGCAGTCTGGCGATGACAAATAACGTAGCTCTCGAATGCCCTCAAACAAATGGCATGTGTCACGATGAGACTGCCCACTGGCTGGACATCAAAGTTACCCACAGGGGAGACGCCTGTCCGACGGATCATCAAAAAATCGTTAATGGCCTTTCTCTGTTCATAAGTCGGTCCAACATGTTCGCTAGGCTGGATTTCCAAGGGTGGAAACATTGCATATCAGAGTGTGTTGGGGGAGGCCCGTTTCTGCCGCTGCAATTCGAGGAGGGCTGGAGGGTGTTCTGGGCTTTGTAGAATGGAATGTAGTGCATGCCAGTTTCCTGGCCATTCAGATCCTTCTGAAGATCGGTTGAAGACTTCAGGAACCTTTTCACAACCAGATTGAACACATGCGCCATGCAGGGACATGGCCATCCCTCTCGGGTGCAGGCGCAAGAACACATGTTCCTCCCATTGTCCGTCACAATGGTTCCGATTTGCAGTTGGCGCGGAGAAAGCCACACATAGATTTCTTGCTGCATGCGCGGAGCAGTACTACCCTGTGTGACTTCGTTCGCGAGGCAAGCCAGGTGTAGAACTGCGTGAACCGCTCTGCCCTACCACATCGTGTATTACTGGAGCAGTACTTGGGAGGCTGAGAGGTGGTGGTGGTGGAGGAGGAGGAGGCGGACATTGGCGCAGGAGCACGCAGTTGACAACGTGGGAGGAGAGAGAGCGGCGTCTCCTGTCCAAGTTGTTGGTGTGCCTGGGCAGGAAGCAATTACCCAGTGGGCCGTTAAAGGACATTGTACTGGCCCTGACCGTAGTTACAGCTCCAGACGTCACCGCGCTGCCCGGTGAACCTTGGAACACAACCACGATAAGCTCAAGGACTGCCCACTTTTCTGTTCTCCATATTTTATTGAAGGTGCGGTTACTGCCTTTTTGAAAAGAAAAAACCGGCTTGGAAAACTCTCCATCTCGGCTCGGCACAAGCCATAGTTCTCATGAATGGTGCAAGAGTCACCATTTGGAAAGGGAGGACTGCAGTACCAACAACTTGTACAGGAGCACGGTCAGCTGCTGCACCTTAGATGGTTGGATGCATACTGATGTCTCTTTGCAATCGCCTCGCTGACTGACTTGCTGGCTCCCCCCCCGCCCGCCCGGCCCCCCCCCCCCCCCCCCCCCCCCCCACATGATAGCCTAGCGAGCCGAAAGACACCAAGGAGCATCCGGGACCAGGGAGATGAAGGTCAAAGATACCCCACGCCCCTCCCCCCCACCCCTCTGCAGAGGTGGTGGAGCCTTGACTGGCTGCAAATGGCATGCGTGCCACTGGCCGCTGCTGCTGCTGCGGGCGCAGGATGGACCACCACATCTGAGGGCCACCATTTCCCCTAGGCACCAGATGGTACGCAGATGTTGTTGACAGGCAGGGCCGTGTGCCAACGTTAGTCCTGGCCACGCTTCACTTTCTGCACACAGATTCTACATATACCCATATCGGCTCTTCGGTGTCTTAGCAAAGAACTCGCCCACACACCGCCGATTATCTTATTTTCCCGCCAACGCTCGCACTCCTGTGACTACTGCCGCCGCTGCCTCGCTGAGCCCCTGGCTGTACTTTTCCTGGACTGCGAAGCAGGTTTTTCTACCCATGCCGCTTGGACTCCCGACCTCACACTGCTGCTACCTGCTGACTCACGGCCACACAACCCAACTTGCTGGCTGCGCCACTGCCTGCACGCTCAAGCTGACGCCCTCTTCTCACCTGACGATGATGAAGCCCCTTGCCTCACCCTGGGTCCCAAGTGGGTCGGCTACATCATCATCATATTTGTGTTTCATCGTCAACTGCTGTCCTCCATCCACCATTGCAGTGGGCTTCGGTGAAGACAAGGGGCCCCTTAGACTCCGCTCCCCAGCGTAGGTTACGCCAACTCCTCGCAGTGACCAGAGGATCCACCTTCTGTTATAGAGTCCCTCATGACAGTACAACTGGGCCATGGATCCCGCCAATCAGCCACTGCCAGACACCCAGAGCCACGTGACCAAGATCATGCACCAGGGTGGCCGTCAAGAGCAGTTGTTCGTGTTGCTTCAGAACTTAGCAGCTTGTCTGCCAGAAGCACCTATTGTCCAGGCACCTGCACCAGTCTCCATTCCAGTTCCTGCAGTGTCAAGCAGTTCCTCCCTGCAACTGCCACCTCGCTATTATGGGGACCCCAAGCCCTGCTGAGGTTTCCTGAACCAATGCACAATCCACTTCGAGGTCCTGACACACCAGTTTGCTACTGACTGGACAAAAGTGGCTTTCATCATTTCTCTGCTCTCCAGTGAAGCACTGGCCTGGGTTACTCCTCTGTGGGAACGTGGAGACCCGCTGACGGCTAACCTGGCAAATTTTCTGGCCGCCTTCCGCAAGGTGTTTGAGGAGCCGGGACGAGCCTCCTCTGCTGGGGGAGGGGGGCGGTTGGGGTGGGTTGGGGGCTGGGTGGTGGGTCCTCTTCACTTCTTCAACTCGTCAGAGGAGATCCTCGTGGAACAATATGCCGTACAGTTCCAGACCTTGTCCTGTGAGTTATCCTGGAACAACGAGGCCCTGATCACAACCTTCTGGGAGGGGTTTGCCGGTCTTATTAAGGATGAACTAGCGGGGCGTAATCTGCCCACCAGCCTGGGCGACCTCATCACCTTGGCCAACCACATCGATATCCGTTTCTCGGAACATAAACAAGAGGTTCGGCAACAACCAGAGGTTACCGCCCCCGTAGGAGTCCTCACCTGGCACCCGTCTTTCAGGAACCTCTTCAACCTGTCTCTGCTCACAATCGGGAAGAGCCCATGCAAGTATATAGAGCCACCTGTGGTGAGGAGAAGGCTCGAGACGTACACAAAGGTCTGTTGCCCTCTTTTTGTGGAGCACAAAGGATCACCTGCGTAGGGATTGCCCGATCCATCTGGGAAACTCCAGAGCCTAGGCTTCGTGGGAAAGGTGAACTTGGGCATGGGACTTTCCTCTCCACCATTGACCATGTCAGTCAGCCTAAACCTTCCCTCCGGTTCCTGTCTTCAAATTGCCGCCTTTGTGGATTCAGGGTCGGCGGGCAACTTTATTCATCCTGCCATCGTGGACAAGTACCTTCTGTCTGTGGTTCTCTTGGATAAACCCCTCTCCATCTCATCTGTGAATGGGGATGTTCTCTACTGTACCATCCGGTACTGCACGCAACTCTTTACTTTGCGGATAGGAGTACTACATCGAGAGAAAATCGCCTTCCTTGTTCTACCATGCTCCTTTAGCACTCTTCTTCTGGGGCTCCCTTGGTTGCGAAATCATAGTCCTAACATCTACTGGCGAACGGGCGAAGTTACTCGATGGGGCACCCGGTGCCATTCTTCCTGCATTTTGGTACCACATCCTCCACATTAAGTGGGTACCTCGACTCTTTGACCTGCTGTTCTTGCTCGCCCTGATCTTCCTGCTCATTATGGAGAATTCGCAGACATGTTCTGCAAAAGACAAGCAGAGTTTCTGCCATCTCATCAGCCCTACGATTACCCTATAGAACTTCAGCCTGGTTCCACTCCTTCCAAGGGTAAAGTATATCCTTTATCCCTGCCTGAAACTGAAGCTATGACGTCATATAACAAGGAGAATCTAGAAATGGGCTTCATCTGCTAAGTCATCTCTCACGGGGGCTGGATAAATTTTTTTCGAGAAGAAGGACCGGTCCTAGCGGCCTTGCATAAACTAATAAAATCACCATTAAGAATCGTTACCCACGACTTTAATTTCGGAACTCTTTGATAGAACCCGGGGAGCCACAGTCTCCTCCAAACTTGGCCTCTGGGGCGCCTACAACCTAATCCAAAAACGCGACAGGGATGAATGGAAGACTGCCTTTAACATCGAGGATGGCCATTATGAGTATCTGGTCATGCCCTTTGGCCTTTGCAATGCCCCTGCAGTGTTCCAAGAGTTTGTGAATGATATCTTCCGAGATCTTCTGTACCACTGTGTTCTGGTTTACCTTGACGACATTTAAATCTACTCCCCAGATCTTGAATCCCATCAGGCTCATGTTCAACTGGTACTCTCCTGCCTCAGATGCAACCACCTCTACTCCAAGTTGGAGAAGTGTCTATTCGAACGGACCAGTTTACCATTTTTGGGGTACATAGTCTCTCGCACAAGGCCTTCTAATGGATCTGGAAAAGTCTACAGCAGTGTTAACCTGGCCACACCTTTCGGCCTCTGAGCTATTCAGTGGTTCATCGGTTTCTCTAACTATTACCGCCAATTTATCCCACATTTCTCCACTCACATAGCTTATTGTCGCCCTCACCAAGAAAGGCAATAGCCGTCGTATATGGACCTCCGAGGCTGAAGAAGCTTTTGCAGTTAAAATCGGCCTTCGCCTCCACTTCTGTTCTTCACTGCCCGGATCCAGAGAGTCCCTTCTTTCTGGAAGTCGTTGCCTCCTCGGTTGGAGCTGGATCCGTTCTCTTGCAAGAATCCACCAAAGGCAAATTTCTTACTTGTGGCTTCTTCTCCAGGACCTTCTCCCTTGCCGAGAAGAATTACTCCATTGGGGACAGGGACTGCTGGCGAATAAATTTGCGATATCTTCTAGAGGGCACTCTGCATCCAATGACCATCTACATAAATCACAAAAATGTTCTGTATCTACAGACGACTCGACGGTTGAATCCTTGTCAGGCTCGCTGGTCCCTATTCTTTTAACTGTTCAATTTTAACCTCCATTTCCGGCGAGCCGCCAAAAATCTCAAGGCTGATGCCCTGTCCCAGGCCACGGATGCCTCTGATTCTGAATCAGAACCGCAGTATCATATCCCTCCTGACCGCCTCGTCCAGGTTACCCCCGTGAAGGTGCGTGAAATCCCACCTGGTAGGACCTTTGTGCGCTCTGCCCTGAGGAAGTGCATTCTGTCCTGGGGTCATGCCTCCAGAGTGGCCAGCCATCAAGGGTACCGCAAGTCCCTCCACCTTATCGCGCGACACTGTTGGTGGCCCTCCCTCGTGTAGGATGTCAAGGATTTTGTGGCCACGTGCCCTAACTGTGCCCGGAATAAGAGCTCTCATCTACGACCTGCTGGATTCCTGTTACCCCTAGTGGTGCCAGAAGTACCATGGAACCACATCACAATGGACTTCTTGACTGACCTCCCATCCTCCAGGGGGTGTTCGGCTGTCTGGGTCGTGCTGGAACGGTTCTCAAAAATGGTGCATTTTACACCTCTGCCAGGTCTTCAATCAGCTCTGCAACTGGCTACATTGTTCTTGCAACCAATTCTTCTGTTTACATGGGATGCCTTCAGACATCGTCTCAGAGGAGTGCAGCTCACCTCTCGTTTTTGGTGTACCTTGTGTTCTCTTCTGAAAATTAAATTAGATTTCTCATTTGCCTACCATCTGCAGTCCAATGGCCAAGTGGAACGGGTCGACCAAGTATATGCACCAATTTACCTCAGCGCGGCAAGACCATTGGGTCTCTCTGCTGCCCTGGGCAGAGTTCGCCTACAATAACCATTCTAGCGGGTCCTCTGGAGAATCTCTCTTTTAAGTGGTGTTTGGCGAGCATTCTCGTCTTCCTCTGCTGCTCTCTACCTCTTCGGAAGTTTCTGCTGCCAACACTCTAGTAAGTGACTTCCTTCAAATTTGGCAACTCACTCGTCAAAATTTACATCGAGCAGCTGCCCAAGCCGACAAGAGACATAGAGCGCCACCCACATACCAAACTGCAGATATAGTCTGGCTTTCTTTCAAGCACATCTGCCTCCGAGTGCCCAGTTTGAAATTTGCCCCATGCTATCTTGGTCCTTTCTCTATCCTACATCGGATCAACCTGGTAACCTACAAACTTTGCCTACCTCCCTCTCTTCACATCCCCAATGCATTTTATGTGTCCCTCCTGAAACCAGTGATTCTCATTCAGTATTCACACAAGGTGGTTTCCCCTGCCACACCTTCTAGTACCGAAGATACCTATGTAGTGAAGGAAATCCTTGACATGAAGTATTCCAGAGGTAAAACCTATTATCTCATGAACTGAAGGGCTTCGCTCCTGAGGAGAGGTCCTGGGAGCCGCAAGAGAACATCAATGCTCCCACTCTTATCCAACATTCTCACAGGTTCTGGTTTTCTGGTAGGAGGGGCCCTAAGAGGGGGTACTGTAATGCCGTGCGCTGCGGTCCGACACCCAGACCGTGGCCACTCTCGCCACCCGGCTCCTGGCGCGCCTCGTGCCGCAATCCGGGCCACGGGCGCAGCAGCTCCCGGCACTCGCTTCGCTGCACTTATACTTACTCGGACCCATCCTGTTTCCTCCTCAAGCGTCGCCCCGCTTTGGCTTCTCCTGCCTCTACCCGAACTATCCTGGCCGGCCACTAGGGGCGCGCGCGAGCAGCTCTCCTAGATTTAAAGGGCCAGTGCACTACAGGTACTCCCTTTTCCACCTATGGCATTTAGACATGGGTTTTATAGGGATTCCTCTTCCCTCCGTCGGTGCCCAGTTGTTGGTGTCCGTTCACTAGTGACGTCCTTGTGCACTCTCTAGTGAATGCCCTTACAATTCCATTTGTGTTCCTGGATCTGCCTTCGTTCTTCACGCTGACCGTCGTCTGCTACGCTCTGTTCCTGCCTGGCCTGTTCTCCTGCTTCAGCTGTCACTGCTTGGTACTGTGTCAGGGTAGCAGCGGGCTCCGGTTGTGGCGGGCTAAGGTGAAAGCAAGGGGCCACTTAGGCTCTGCTCCCTGGCGAAGGTTACACCAACTCCACATGGTGACCAGAGGATCCACCTTCCATTTACAGAATCCTTCGTGACACCTAAAAGTCGAGTTTAAATTTGGTGTTCATTTATACCATTTATCTCTTCGAGAATGCACCACCTAAGTTCATTGCTATTATGTTGGCATTCACGAAAGTGCCTTGCTACTGTGGTTTCCCCAAATCTCCTTCCAGTTTCATTTTTTCTTCTACTTTTCTAGTTTTGAATAACCTTATTTGAGATCTATGTTCATTTAATCTAATTTTAGACATTCTAGTAGTTTGGCCTATTTAGACTTTGCCACACGGGCACTTCAGTAAATAAATTACATTTTTTGTGGCACACGTATAATAACCTTTTACAGGAATCGGGACACCTTTCATGGGGTGACATTTTCCACTTTAATAATGCGACTACAGTACAGACACGTGGCCCCCGGAAGGTTAAACCTTTTTTTTTTGGGTTTTTAAAAACTGTTGCTTGGGCATTTTTTTTTGGTTTTTATATTTTGACTTAAAAAAAACTGATTTCCTATAGTTTTTCCTTTTTTGTAAATGAACCGTGGTTTATCACCAAATAAAGATCCCAGTTTTGGTTTTCCCCGAAAGATTTTTCCCAAAAATTTTAAAATTTCTAGTTTTTAATTAACCCCGGAAAATTTTTCAAATGTAGATTTTTAAACAATCCTAGGTTGTTCAAATTTCCCCCTTTTGGTTTTGGTAGTCCCATTCCAAATTCCCTTTGGGATTTCTACCCAAAAATTTTGGGCTTTTCATTTCCCCTTTTTTATAATAAAACCCCTTCTAAATTTTTTTTAAATTTATCTAAACCTTGTGGGGTTTTACATTTTTCGTTTCAATAATGCATATCCTAAGGGGCTCGAATAAAAATGGTTCCCCAGCAATGGCCTTTTTAAAAAAGTAGGGGGATAGTAACTACAGTTGTGGGTCAAAAAAATCCCCAAAACCCCGGGCAGAATTTTTGCTTTCTTGGCCTTTTTTCAGAGATGTGAATGATGACAAAAAAAATTTTTTTCCAAATTAAAGGTTTGTGGGTTGGGGGAAAACCAAAAAAAATGTGTTTTTTTCTTTTTAAAAACATAATGTTCTTAAAATGTGTAACCCCTCCCAACATCATGACAGCTTGAAGTCTTTGGGGGTTTGTTGTGGATGAGGGTTTTTTTATTTTCTCAGATGGTTTAAAACTGCCCTTTTTTTGGCAAAAAAACACCTGTTCCTTGTAAATTCCCGGGGGGGTTTTCTTGCATGAAAATAAAGCACTTTTTGGAAAAAAAAAAAATCTCAGGGGTCAGGGGGACCTTTAGAATTGGCCCCTCCCGGGGGCCTTCACTTTGTTTTTTGGGTGTAGGGAATGAGAGGTGACTTGGCCTTGGTTTTGGGTCGTTGTCATTTTGGAACGTTTAAAAATTTTCCGGCCCGATGAGTGTAAATTCCGCCAAATTTGCTGATAAAGTGCTAAAAAAAAATTTTTTTTAAATTTTTCCCCCTTCAACTTCGACCAAATTACCTATGTCTTTGTAGTTAACATCCCCCAAAAACATCAGCCCATCCACCTCCATGCTTAAATAGGAATGGTGGTTTTTCAAACAATGGCCCCGGTTTAAACCCCTCCAAAAGTAACGTTTATGGTTTTGGGGAAAAAGTTTGATTTTTTTATCACCCCTCCAAAATTTCCTTTTTCCAGAAGTTTTGGCCTTTGTCTCTTTTGCGTTGGTATTTTAGGGAGATTCTTTTTAAAGGCCCTTTGGGATAAATAATGGGTTTCTTCTGGCCCAAATTTAACCCTGCAGGGCCCTTTTTTTTCAAGTGCCTCCTTATTTTGCATCTTGAAAAGCACCCCACCGGGTGTTTTCAGAGGTTCCCGATATTTCAGTGAAGTTATTTTGTGGGTTTTTTTTTTTTGGATCCCGGACACTTTTCCCCGGCATTGTTTGGCCAAAATTTTTTTTGGTTTTTCGGGCTTGGGTTTTGGGTTTTTTCAGAGCCCCTGATTTTTGTTTATCCCCCGAAAAACTGCTTTACTGACATTAAATTTTTTAAATTTTTCCCGTTTTATACAGTTCACACCTTTTTCCCCTAGAAACCCTTTAAAAAATTTTTTTTGCTTTTCCCCCTGAAACACAATCCGGGAAAATTTTTATGGGTTGAAAAATGCAAGGTCCTGTTTGGATCCCCGAAACCCTAAACTTTTTGCACCCTCATTGATTAAAAGGGGAAACAGATTCCAAAAGGTGAGGAAGTTTTCCTTTTTGTTAAACCATTCAAAACCCAAATTTTTGTCAATTTCCTGTGAGTTAAACAGGCCAAAAAACACCAGGGTATGTGAACTTTTGATCAGGGTCATTTGGGTTTTTTTGGGTTTTCATTTTTTTTTTGAAAATTTTAAAAAAGCGAAAACACAGTAATTTGGGGCCCCTTAAAAAACTTCACCTAAACCCCTAACCATGAGTTGGGAAAAAAAGGTTTTTTGTTAAACATTCCAAAAATTTTCTGAAAAAAGGCCAAAAAAAAGCCCAAAAAATTTTGTAGGGGATTTTAAACTTTTGGGAAAACCTTTAAAGTTTCCTTTGTAGGTTTTTTTCCGATTGTTCTACATACCTTTTTAAAAACCCTTGGGCCCCCCCCCCTGGGTCTTAGGGGCCATACGCTCTGTGACCCGTATCTTTGTGATTTACAGACTCCTCTTTTGATATAAACATCACTCTATTTTGGTTTTCCCTGAAGGGGTTTTGGTGGGTTTGAAAAATTTTCGGGACACTGTTGATTACCACGTAAGGGTTAAAAGGGTTTGGGGTTTTTAGGGTAAGTCTCGCCCAGTGTGGGGTTTGGCCCCGGGCCGGGGGGCTTTTACAATTCAAAGGGGCAGGGGACCCCCCGTGACTCGTCAAGTTGGGCTTTTCTGTGTGCTGTTCCCTTTAAAGGCAAATAAAGTGTTTTGGTTTTTTTGTACTTAATTATTTGTAAAAAAAAGCTCAGCCGCATATTATTTTAAATTGTTTAAAAAAAGGTTTATTTTATATTTCACACAATTATCATACGCACTTTTCCCTTTTTGTCTAGGGTTTTTTTTTTTAGTGCGATGGGGGTAAAAATTTCCTTATGTTGATTTAAATTGGGAATAGGTTCTTTTTTTTCTACCCAACCCTTTCAAAACCAAAAATTTTAAATATTTTTTTGTCCCGGAATAACCATATGAACGGGGGGGGGGGGGAAAATTGTTTTTCGGGCAAAATGTTTTTTTTTAATTTGGGGCCCTTGACCATAACATATAATGTTTCTGGGGAAAAACCCCCAAAAATATTTTATGGGGGTTTGGGGTTTAAAACCCCGTTTAAACCCCCCTGACAGAGGCCCCGTTTTTTTTAAAAATACCTGTGTCACTTTATGTAGTATAATTTTTGATACTTTTTTCTTCATTGTGATTCGAGAGAGTTTTTTCTTTATGAAACATTTGCTTTAAGTTAGTAAGCACCCTTTTGTTTAACGAAAAATATCAAAAAAGTCAAGAAAAATTTAAAAAAATTCCCCAAAAATTTCCCTTTTATTGAAAAGGGTTTTTTTTCCACAAAAAAAGTTTATAACTAGCATCTACCATTGTCCTCTGTAGGGTTGGGATCATTTTTAACATTTCAACATTTTATTTTTTTTTTTAGGGGGCCCGCCAGTTCTGACGTGTCTTTTAGGGGCCCGTATGTTAATAAAACCCAAAAATACTTTTAAGGGAAGTTTTTCCCCTTAAAATATTCAAAAATACATTTAGGGAAAATTTTTTTAACCCATTAGGTATTTCACAAAAATTAAAACAAAGTAGAGGAGAAATTTCACTTTTTTTGCAGATTTTAAATTTTTATCCATTATTTACTGGTACATGGTAGATGTGACCATGGAAATGGAACTTATTATCGATTCCGCCAATTCTGACGTTTTTAGAAATATCCTATATGTGGCTCATTTTCATTACGATTTTCTTTAGGCGCCATTACAGGTTTGCTAAAACTTAATAAACACTCCTAAAATTACCCCATATTGGAGACAACACCCCTTAAGGAATATATCCAGGGGTGTAGGGAGTATATGAACCCCACAGGTGTTTCACAAAGTTTAGCATTAGGCTGTGAAAATGATAAAAAAAAAATAAAAAAATCTGCAATTTTAGCTGAAAATGTTCAATCCTGGAAAAAAGCATCCCAAAATGTGTTATGCAATTTCTTCCAAGTTCAACAATACTCTATATGTGGATGTAAACTGCTGTTCGGACACATGGCAGGGAGTACTTTGCTTTTGGAAGGCCGATTTTGGTGGGTGCCATGTCATAGTTACATAGTTAATACGGTTGAAAAAAGACACATGTCCATCAAGTTCAACCAAGGGTGGGGAAAATGTGGTTGAAGGGAGGGAGACAAGGATCTCGAGCCCAGTCTCCCCACTGGGGAATGCCCTGAAACCCACAAGGCAAGAACCAATCTGCTCCAGGGAAGACCCATCTCTGACTCCAGAGCCACCACCAGACAGGATCCAGAATTTTACATGGCTACATACGTATTAATATTCTTTCGTTTCAGGTAGTTATCTAAGCCTTTCTTGAAACTCCCAACTGTACCTGCTGTGACTAGCTCCTCAGGCAGGCTATTCCACAGATTTACAGTTCTCACAGTAAAGAATGTTTTTCTCCTCTGGAGATTGAATCCTTTTTTCTCCAACCGAATGGAATGTCCCCTTGTCTTTTAAGGGGGCTTTACATGAAATAATTTTTCCCCATACTTTTTGTAGGGACCATTTATATACTTGTATAAATTAATCATGTTCTCCCCCCTCCTCTCCCGGAGCCATCTTTTCTCAAGACTAAATAAGTTAAATTCTTCTAATCTCTCCTCATAACCAAGATGCTCCATTCCCCTTATAAGTTTGGTTGCTCGTCTTTGCACTCTCTAGCTCCATTACATGTTTTCTATGAACTGGAGCCCAGAACTGAACATCATATTCCAAGTGAGGCTGTTGAGTCTGTGAGGTAAAGCATCCAAAGTACCAGAACAGGTGAAACCTTCCAGAAGTCACCCCATTTTGGATTCAACACCCCTCATGGATGTCATCTAGAGGTATATTGTGCATTTTGGGCGCACTGGTGTTCCATAGATTTTTTTAGCATTGGGGCATAAAAATTGGGGGCAAAATGCAGTTCCGCCATTGTTTTCAGGGCTTCATTTTACAGCATTCACCATGCGGTATTAATGACAAGATTACTTTTCTATCTGGGTCAGTACTATTACAAGGATAAAAATGTTATATAGTTTTTATGTTTAATTACTTTTACACAATAGAAATACTTTCATAAAAAAAACTGCGTTTTTATGTCATCAAAATTTGATAGCCATACATTTTTTATTTTTCTGTATATGGAGCTTGATTGTTGCGGGATGAGTTGATTTTGTTTTTCCATATAAAGAGCTGTGTAAGGGCTTTATTTGAGCAATGAACTGACGTTTCCATTGGTACCACGATGGCATTTATATACTTTTTTATTGCTTTTTATTTTATGTGCTGCAAAATGAACGAAAATCATAATTATGCAACTTTTTTTTTTACGGTGTTCACCGTGTGGGTTAAATATCATGACATATTTAAAGCCTAGGTCGTTACGTATGTGGTGATACCAAATATGCATGCTTTATTTTTTATCTTTTTTTGGGGCTATTGACGTTTCTAAAGGGGAAAACGGCTGTGTACTTGTTTTTATTTTATTTTTGTGTTTTACTCTTTTTCTTTTTTGTACTTTCCTTTTTTTTTACTTGTTCCCATAGGGGACTTGTAACAGTGCTCTTCAGATCACTGTTACAATGGAGAACAGCACACAGCATTACTGCTATGTACTGCTCTCCATGGTAACTGTCAATCACTACATTCTTGTGGGCATGGTGACGGTCTATTACAGCTGACATCCCGCAGCGTCGGCCCCGACCCGCGATCACTCCGCGGTTAACCCCTTAATTATCGCGATGATCGGGTCGCAATAACTAAGAGAGACGCAGGAGGAGATCGCTCCTCCTGCGTCTCTGTCGGCGACAGCAGCGCACGATCGTGCGGCTGCTGTGTGCTGACAGACAGCACGGAGGGCATAGAATGCCTTCCGGGTTGTCTGTCTGTGACATCTCGATGCCCGGCCCGGCCCTGTGGGCATGGCCTGGCATCGTGACTGACAGTTACCATAGGAACCAGTGCACAGCAACGATCTGTGCATTGATTCCTATTGAATGAGAGATCTAAAGATCTCTCATTCAAATCCCCTATGGGGAAAAGTTAAAAAAATGTGAAAAAAGTAAAAAAAATTAAAAAAGTGAAAAACAAGTAAAACACACACGAAAAATAAAATAAAAAACACGTACACCGCCCTTTTCCCCTTTACAAATGCCAATCGCCCCAAAAAAGATCAAAAATAAATAAAGTACCCATATTTGGTATCGCCGCGTGCGTCACGACATGCCCTATAAATCTGTCATGTTAATTTACCCGTCCGATGAACGCCGTAAAAAAACCCCAAAAAAAACAATCACAGAATTAAGATTTTTGTTCATCCCGCAGCACATAAAATGGAATGAAAGTGATCAAAAACTCCTATAAATGCCAACATTGTACCAATTAAAACAACAGTTCATCCCGCAAAAAAAAAGTCCTTACACAGCTCTGTATACGGAAAAGATAGAGATGCATAAATATTCTTTTACACACTAAAACCCCTTTTTTTTTTTTTTTTTTATAAAGTGCTTTAACATAAAAAAAACTATAAAATTGGGGATCGCCGTAACTTCAACCCCAGAGTAAAGCTAACTTTTTACGGTATGCACGTGAGCGCTGTTTAAAAAAAAATAAAAACACTATAGGGTTGCGTATTTTCTTCACTTGTCTTCCAAAAAAAGGATTTAAAACTGTCAAAAAACCTTTTCCCCCAAAAATGATACCAATAAAAACGTCAACTACCCGCAAAAAAAAAAGCCTGTAACAGCTCCATATAAAAAAAAATAAAAAAAGTTATGGCTTAGACTATGGCATTGCAAAAATGTGTTTTCTTGTTTGTTAAAAAAATTTTATTGTATAAAGCGTAAAAAATGTAAAAAAAAATAAAAATTGGGGATTGCTGTAATGTACGCCCCCAGTTTAAAAATAGCATGTCATTTTTAAAGCAGGTGCCCCCTAAAAAAAAAAAAATAAAAAACCTACCCGGGTGCTGTTTTTGTTCAAAAAAGCCTCAAAAAACCTTAATAAAAAGTGAACAAAGTGTTGTAGCACCCCCAAAAGGACCCCAAAAAAAAAACAATACCCGCCCAAAAAAAAAAAAGGCCCTACAAGCTTGCCACGCAAAAATAAAAGTTGACTGTCGAAGAAACAAATTAAAAATGAAATTTTTTATAGACCTATTTTATTGTGAAAAGAATTTTTAAAAAAATTATAAAATTTATTTCCATTGCCAATTGTACCAACCACCATAGTAAAGTTTTCAATCATGTACATGCTCGGCGAACGCTGTAATATTGAAAAGCCCTAATAAATAAACAATGGTGGAACTGCGTTCCCCCCCCCCCATTTTCATGGCCCAATGCTAAAAAAAAAGATGAAACACCTGTGTGCCCAAATGCACAATACACTCTAGATGAGATTCCATGAGGGCGGTGTTGACTCTAAAGAATGGGTGAACTTTTGGAGGTTTCTGGTTCTGCTAGTAGGGGGGCTGTGCAAATGCGACATAGCCCCACAAAATCGCACTTCAAAAATCCAAAATAGCGCTCTTCCCTTGTATGCCTGCCATGAGCCCAAAAGCAGATTTTACCCCTGTAGGGTATTGCCGAACTTTGAAGAAATTGCTTAACACGTTTTGGGTTCTTTTTTTCCAGGATTCTTGTATATTGAAACATTTTCAGCTATAATTGCATGATTATTGCAAAAAAAATTTTTTTATTTTCAAGCCTAAGGCTAAAAAAAAAATTTGTGAATCACTGTGGGGGTCTTATTACTACGACACACCTGTATATATACCTTAAGAGGTGTATTTTCCATTTGGGGTCTTTTTAGGGTGTTTTATTATGTTTTAGCACTAGGGACTCTCAATACCTGAAATGGCGCTTAATAAATATTGCATTGAAAATGCGACCCAGGAGTTCCATTAGGTGCATTCTGGGGCTTTTGGTTGGAGCCAAATAATGCACTAGGGTACATTTGGGATATTCTCTGAAAACGCAGACCTGGGGGGAAATGATGTTTACATTGCTTTTACCTAGTAACATTTGCCATTTTCCAGTGAATAATGGTAATATGAAAATCTGCAAAATAGTGAATTTTGAAATTTTACCTCCACTTTGCTGTAATTTCTGTGAATTAACCTAAAGGTTACATAACTTCTAAATCACGGTTTAGGTGATACTTGAGGGGTCTGTTTCTTAGAAGGCTTCTTTTATGGGGGTACCTAACCTACAGGAACCTCAAAGCCACATCAGAACTGGAATGGGCCCTAAAAAATTTATATTGCTAATTTTCTTGAAATTGTGAGAAATTTTACTTACATTATAGGCCTCTAATGTCAGTATAAAAGGACATTAAAAAAATGTTTGCCATTCACTATAGTGATACTATGGTAGATGCTGTTATATAAGTATTTTGTGTCTTGCACGCAGAAAAATTTTAGAACTTTTCAAAATCACTGATTTTTCAATTTTTCATGTAAAATTTGGATAGTTTTCACAAAAAAATATGGGATTGTTTGGATTTAAAATTTTCTTTCAAACTTAAAGCACTATGTGTCATGAGATAACATATCTGAATCACTGGATGAGGTAAAAATGTCAAAAAGTTATTCTCACATAAATTAACACATGCCAGATTTCAGAAATAGGGCTGTGTCAGGAAGGCCAAAACTGGCTGGGTCCTTAAGGGGTTAAAACAAATTATAAATGAATGTGATAACTTTATTTTTTGGGTCAGTACAATTCCGATGATACAAAATTTAGTTTGTTTTTGTTATGTTTTACAACTTTAACCCCCTAGCTTACTGGACATACAGTTGTGTTCAAGCTGTGCTAATGTGGTATAGAACAGCCTCATCTGCTGAGCCTACTCCATACCAGTGGGTATGGTACCGGCTGTAAGATGCAGCTGGCAACAACCACCAGCTGCCAGGATCAGAGTCCGTTTTGATCCCAGCTATTTAACCATTTAGATGCTGCAATGAAGCCAATTGTGGCTTCTAAATTATTAGAATGTTAAAGCCCTCCGATCTCCTATCCCCCACAACGTGGTTGTTAGGTATCTTTTGATTGTCTTTGTGTATTCTATGTTTGTACACCTATTACACCATGCCATAGGCAGAGTACAATTGGAGATGAAAGAAATGGCTACTGCCTTACTTAGATATGTACAATCTAGCGAATTGATATTATGTCCTAAGGGGATAATGTTAAGGCAGAATTAAAAAAAAAAAACATTTTTTAAAAAGTTTACCAATTACCATGTAAAAAAATGAACAATAAGAATATAAACATAACAGTAATTAGTATCACTGCATCCATAAAAGTCCGATTTACTTCAATATCATGCAATTTGTCCTACACAGTGATTGCTATAAAAAAATTAAAATGCCTCATGCCAGAGTCCTCCTATCTCCTAAAGGAGTGGATTAAAAAAAGGATGAAAAAGCTGTATACATTTCAAATTGGTACCAATAAAAAATCAAACTCACCTCAAACAAAACATTACACAGCTTTATCGGAGGGAAAAAAAAAGTTATTGGTCTGAGAAAATGGCAACTAAAGGAAAGACCGTTTTGGACAAATTAATCAACATACCTGGCAATAACAAAATTTACAAGTTGGCAGTCACCTAGAAAATAGTGACCAAAATATAATGAATTTCCAGTTATTACCAGTGTTTTCTTGAGGAGCCACAAAAATCTTAAACTGCAAGAAGGCGAAGTTCGATCTGCTTAGAGATGCCCTTACCTCTCTGATAGGGACAATGCCTTATAAATAAAAGAACAGATACTAAATGGGATATTTTTAAAAGCATCTTAAATTTTCATTGTCAGAGGTATGTAACTTATGTAGATAAGTGTTAGAAAGGAGATAAAAGCAACGTGGATAAAAAAAATGTAAAGGAGGCAATAAATAAATAAATGAAAGTAAACTACTAAAACATTATGGCAGTAAAAAGCACTAACAAGCTTTAAAGAAAAAATAAATAAACTAGATAAAAGCAGTAAATTTAGATACAAATAGGCTGATTGCCAAGAAGGGTAAAACTTACCCTAAAATGTTCTTGAATTATACAAATAGTAAAAATGTTAACATTTAGTGTTGGCCATTTGAAAAGTAATAAAGGAGGAATTGTAGATGAGGATAAGAAAGTAAATCTTTTTAAGAATGTTTTCCTTAATGTATTCCCATTTCTGTTAAATGCAGAGGGATAAGATAACCTCTCCTTTAATTGTCACCTGTCTAACCCAGAAAGAAGGACAACGCTACAGTAAAATAATGGAAATGGTTAAATCAACAGGTCCAGATGGCATACACCACCATATTCTAAGGATATTAAGTAATGCGATAGACAAGCCATTATTTTGAATATTTAAGAGTTCTTTAGTAACAGAGTATGTTCAACAGGACTGGCACCTAGCAGATATGGTCCCAATATTCAGGGGGCGAACAATCTTGGAATCCATAGGCCTGTAGATTTGATCTTTATGTTGGATAAATTGTTCTAAACATTTTCTAAATGATGCTATACTGGAGTGTGACAATACATATATTAATCCGTATCAGCATGAGTTTATAAGTGATAGGTCCTGTCAAACTAATTTACTAGTATGAAGAGGTAAGTTCTAGACTGGACCGGGTGAGTAATTGGATTTCTCATACCTAGACTTTTCCATGGTATTTGTGTTAGAAATTCAAGGTATCCTTTTGCTATTTCATCTTACAAGATCAGATGAGACTGTTGCAACGCAACTGTTTCAAACAACTCTCTGGACTATCAGCTGAACATGCTGGACATGTGAGCTTAATTACTTGGGAAAGTTTGATTCCTAACACTTTATAAAGCTGAATTTCCTTAGGTGACTAATTCTGTGTATACTGTTAGCTTGAAAGATCGTGTTTTGTTAGTTTATTGGATAGAATGGGAGGGAGTTTCATTGTCTGTGCAGGTTTTCAAGGATAGTGGAGCTACAGCAAATTTTATGGATTTTGGTTTGGCTTACGAATTGGGTTTAGAGCCTGGGTCTTTGGAAGAACCCACTGGATTTTGTGTATTAGTTGGGATTTTGTGCATTAGTTGGCACTCCCCTAAAAGGTGGATGTGTGAGGTTCCTCATACCATGTCTCAAGCTATCAGTGGTAAATATCCATTGTGAGACAATTTTTCATTTATCAGTTAATTTTCCTTCTTATCCAGTTATTTGGGTATCCTTAGTTGACCCTTCATGGTCCAGTTTGTGATTGGGTTATTGAGACTTAGTCCAATGGGAAAAGGCATGTACAGGAAGATGTGTTAAATGCCCAGTTTTATTTGCAACCACTAGTCTACAAGTTCTGCCTGCTGCATACCAGGATTTTGCTGATTTTTTTTTTTTTTTTTAAAAAAAACGTCTAGTGTTTCCGCGTCATAGGGAATATGAGTGTCTCATCAATTTGCTTCCCAGCTCTAAGATTGTTGTTAAACCACAGTTTAGGCTTGGCCATTGTGCTGCAGCTCAGTTTCAGGGTGATGGTAATCTTCTTATAGCCTAGGCTATCATTATGTAGAGCAGCCTGGTTTTTTAGGTCCTCAGACAGTTCTTTGCCATGAGGTTCCATGTTGAACTTCCAGTGATAAGTATGAAAGAATGTGAGAACAATAACACCAAATTTAACACATCTGCTCTCCATTCCCACCTACAACCTTGTAACACTGACAAGTTACATGACACAGTGGCGGGAAAATTGCAAATTTGGGCACGATTTCTTAATTTTCACTTAGGGGTGTACTCACTTTGTTGTCAGCGGTTTAGACATTGATAACTGGTTGTTGAGTTATTTTGAGGGTACACCAAATTTACACTGTTATACAAGCTGTACACTGACTACTTTACTTTGTACTAAAGTGTCACATCTTCAGTGTTGTTCCATGAAAAGATATAATACAATATTTACAAAAATGTCATGGGTGTACCTACTTTTGGAAGATATTGTATATTTAGATTGGTTGTTAGTAGTATTGGTCCCTATTTTCCTAAATATATTTATTAATGACCTTGTAGAGGAATTGCACAGTAAAATTCATTTTTAGTAGAACCAGACTATGTATAGTAGTTGACACAAAATATGCTGTTATGGAACTGGGTGAATTGGAGACTTGGGCAGAGAAGTGACAGATAAGGTTTAACACTGATAAATGTAAGGCTATGAACATCAGAAGGTAAAATGCATGCCAAGCTTACTTTCTAAATGTGAAAGAGGAGTTGCAGTGGGCCCTGACTGCCACCCAGCCCACTGTCCCTACCTATTTGGCGTGCTGCCCTAGATGGCAGACCCCAACTGGATGACTGTCCCTACGCTGCTACGTGCAGGGCCGTCAGGGGAATGCAGAGTCAGACAGTCCGGGTCGCTAACGGTGTGGGTACGCCAAATCCACAAATCGAGAACCAGAAGAATAACAGGAAGCAAGCCACAGGTCAAACACAGGAGGTAACACGGTACAAAATCAGAAGCCAGAAATGAAGTTGAGGAGCAAGCCAAGGTCCAGTGAACAGGAGTAAACAAGCAACAAGGAAACTGGGGAAACGCTAGGGATAACCTTTCACAGGCAAAGGCAGATTACACTGAGCCAGTTTAAATGAGGCGCCCAGAGGGATCTCTTACCTCCTGCCTTCTTATGAAACACAAAACCCACCTCCCCTATGAATGTTTAAGGGAAATAAAACTAACACTAATTGGTTGAGTTTCAACCGATCAGTGTTAGGCTTTTAGCAAAACAGAAACCTCAATCAAAGGTCAAGATGCCAGCGGATACGATCTTCAAATAGCTTTTATTCCATACTATTTACAGGTTTACAGGAAAGTGCAGCATAACAGATGATGATGATGATGATGATGAAAATGATTGGTCTTTTTTATTTTAAAGTGAAAGGATGGGGTGGGACAAAGGGGGTGAGGGCTACGTGATATTTGGGGGCCTTTGGAGCCAGTGTCACCTGTAGTTTGGTGGCTTAAAGGGGCATTCTTGTTTCAGGAGATCCTCTTCACTGGCCGTTAGCAGCTCGCTGCGGTTCAGTCCTACATGTGGAGGACAAAGGCAGCGCTAGCTCTGTCCTCCTCATTCGCTTCCATCTGAGTGTTGAGTATATTAAGTGTGTGCGCACAGCTACACTAAGAACTCCCATAATAGAGAATGTGGAGGAAGCCGCTAGGGATGCCCTTCTCCTCCTCATGTAGGGCCGGACTGCAGCAAGCTGCTAACGGCCAGCGAAGAGGATCTCCTGAAACAAGACTGCCCCTTTAAGCCCAATCATATTACATTTGGGTCCAGTTCAGTGGCCTTGGTCGCTGGTGTCCGTCAGAAAACTGGAAAAAAGTGTCCCTCCCAGTGTATCGCATCCATAGGAATCTATAAGGGAAATGTGGTTACTTCAACTTTAGGAAATAGAACAAGTATAGAACAAAAGAAATCATATTAACCCTATAAATTCCTATCGATGCGCCGTGGTATATGTTGGGACACTTCTTTCAAGTACCTCTATGGACGCCCATGACGGAGTCCCCTGAACTGGACCCAAATGTTAAAATTTTACTGCAGTGACTTGATTATGGCACAACAGCACTGATTTCCCCTAAACATGAAGCTTTAACCCCTTCCTGACAGCCAGCCATAAGAGCAATAATAATCTGGCTCCTTATTTTTCCTTCATCGCCTTCCCAGAGTCATGCCCTTTTTATTTTTCCACCTACATAGACACATGAGGGCTTTTATTTTGTGGGACAAGATATTATTTCTAATGGTGTTTTTCATATTACCATAGAATATACTGGGAAGCCATAAAAAAATTCTAAGTGGGGCAAAATGTGAAAAGAAACCTATTTGCACCATGTTTGTGGGTGTTATGTTTTTATGGCGTTCAACCTTTGGTATAAATGGTGTGTTCTCTGAATTCTGCAGGTCAGTCACAATT